>LUCH01002046.1:15843-100520 GCA_013368495.1 Paragonimus heterotremus
ATATATATATATATATATATATATATATATATATATATATATATATATATATTCAAGAGCCATGATGGTTTTGTTATTATCAGTACAATCAGCAATGTGTTTGTAGATTGGACAAAAATGGCCGTTTTTGAGAGCAATGTGTATATCTGCATGGAGGGATTCAACGTCCCATAAGAAATTACTGAAGGTTTTCTCCCAGCGAATTCAATGACCAGCCGCATCCGATGAGTGAGGACAAATATCTAGGCCATCTGGCAGCAAGATCCGCTCCACTGTTTCACAGGCCGATCACATTGTGGAAAGACAACGAACAAACGATCAAATTGAAGAGTTGTGAATAGAAGTGTAGACTCGATAGGTAGGCTTAAATTAGCTTGCAATTAAGACATGCACCTAAAATACAAATGGGAACAAATTGCATAGCCATATGTACATGTTATTAAAGGCGGATACAATGAAACATAGGTAGACACCTCACTTATACCTCAACATTTCATTCACTTGAGCTCGAGAATGTCGAAGTAATAGTGCGAGACTTTGGAATTTCTTTGGAGCGTTTCTTCACATAGGCCGGTGAAAGTACGTGGGCCGACTGTGCTGTGCGATAACGGGTTGGTGATACAATCAGTGCATTAAGCTGCATCATGTCCTTAAAAGCTGACGTGCATTTTTAATTGAAGCTTACTTAGGTCGATATGCACTATTCGCGATAAAGTTGACTTTCCATTTGAGCAGTCGATACTGACAAAGCCAGTTTTTTTCCAGAAAACTCTTTCGAACACGGTGTTTTAACCTAAAGTAAGTGCCTCCGATGTGCAACGTCTTGTGGTAGATCTAACCAATTTTGGCTTCGGTATGGCAGTTTGGCACAGAGGCGGACAGTAATCCATCACCTAAAACGAGTCCAATATTTGAAGTTTGCTATGCACTGTGGTGACCACAATGAACCAGCCGAGTTATTAGTTTAGTGGTCTGATACGAAAACATAATGAGATAAACAAGAGACTGAGATGTTGTGTTATCGTTGTGTTTTGAGCAGGCGCACTACGCACAACTGACTTTTTATGGAGTGACCCCGTCTGAGCACTGCTATTTAGAGGTACCCCAGTCAGACTTTTTCTTCTTTTGCTGACAACGTCGTCTTAGCTGTACATTCTGCATTAGACCATGTTATGTCTGGCTTATGGCCGGTTTATCCGGGCTAATTCCGAGGCTACTCGGTATGAAGACTTGCATATGCGCGGGCTTACTAACATCAAGCGATTCAGCCCGTCGGTTGCAACCGCTTGTCAAAAAAACGAATGGTCATGCTTTTAAGTGTTACAGCAAACGGGACTGATCACTGTCCACCTGGTGCTTAGCCAGCAACTCGACTTCCACAGTCTGGTTGCGTCGATTGCTGAACGTTTAGTGAGCTGTTTGGGTAACGCCGTCGAGCCAGGTAGACAGATAGTTTATCCAACGAAAGAACAGACTGTTTGTTATGTGCGTTCACTTGCCGTTCTTCACTCAACCGAGTCGTTACTCTGAGTAAGCGCGTCGTGCTTTCACTCGTGTCCATAGTTTACCTGGATGTATTCCCGCGGTGTATTCTGGTTCATGCAGTAAATCAAGACAGACCGGATTGATGTGAATGAACCGCTGTAGTAATCCGTATGATATGGTTGGGCGGAGAGATCTCTTTCTATGGAGTCAAATAGTTGGAATTTGGCGTGTTGCAGATCGGCCGCAGTACTCTGGTCAGTTGTAAGGAGACTTCTGATTGAACAAATACGATTAACATACAGCTACTTATCGTTCCTGTATTGTTTCCTGATAAATCTGCATTTATTTCATCTTTATTACGGAGTCGCTTTTTTATCAAAAAGGCAATAAATCAACCAACAGCTAGGTTTCGTTTTGGACTACTTTGGAATTCTGTATCACCTGTTCCTACCGATATTTTCCTACGTTTGAATGATGGTAACTGTGTGCTAGAAATTTTTCCAAATAACGACCGCTCGGCTTTTCTTAATCATCGACTTGTTAATTCCATTTTCTCTCAGGCTTCTTCCAGCATGGATGAGACTGTCGTTATTTGGAATCCGGATACAATGTCTGTTTGTATGAAACTTCGGCAGCATCGGGCTGCAGTCACGGTTAGATCACTAAATTGACTGTTATGGTGATTATTGGCTCCGATTACAGGCCGTTGCGTTTCGACGACATTCACACATGCTATTCACTGCCGATTGTTCTGGACGTGTGTGTGTGTGGAACATGCCCTTAACTGAGGTCCTACAAGACCAGGGGTAGGTATTCAACTTCTTTGCCCGCTAATTGTTTTTCAAATGAGAATGCAGAAAAACTCATTGATAACAAGGTCGATAGTCAGATATGTGGTCAGTATTTTTAACCCCAACCATTCAAAGCTTGTAAGCCAACGTACCGATTGCAACAGGCATCCCTATCAAAATATTATGTTCCCATTGGTGTAGATGCTATATATTTTTTCAAATCTAGATTGGCCGGTCGACTTACTGGATTGATCTTGGAGCGGTAGATACGCGCATTCTTTGTTATAGACAGGTGTGAGTTGCCTCTGGCTTGCGACTCTTCCCTTAACCATAAACTTGCGACTAACCCTATCCAATTATCAGATCAGACGGGACTCAGATAAAGGTTGCAAACGCTCGGTCACTGAAGTTACCTTCAACTTTCCGTCAGTTTTCCATTATGTAGGCGACGTTGGCACATAAGGTTAATTATCCTACATGCGGTCGCAGTCTTTGGCGCACACACGATTTATCTTTAAAAAACAAGGATGTGTTTGTGATTCGATACACGTTTAATTGTGTCTGGCGACGAGGATACCAAAGCCTAATTTTGACGAACCGCTCTCATATGATTCTCAAGGAAACACGCTGAAGTTTCAATTACATGTGGGCTTCTACTCCTTTCGTGTACTTACTGCTACTGGCGAAAGCTCGTAGAAAAGCCACGCATCTCACACAGATAACTAACTACGTTTGGCGAGGGCGATGCACTTGACATAGTCTCCTGCGGAGTCGTATCCGCTCGATAGGCGGATCGAGGTTAATTGTGCGCCATCATGTTGAATGGGATAGGTAGTGGTCAAGCCGTTGCGGTGCAGTCCACATACCCATCGCAAGATGCGATCCACTAACTTCGCCGTGTATAGGATGAGTTATCTTGTACGTGCATGTCAGGCTGACCATGTTAGCCTAATTGAACATTGATGGTAATTTTGGCGATCGTTTACGCTTTTTCAAAAATCTGTCTCCTGCTTTTCTCGTAGGTTTCGGGGCTAGGACGTTTTCATCCCCATGCGCCTTCTCCACCATGATACTCTATAGCCAATTTTGAATTCGTAACAACTTCTGAAGTGATTTGTTGTGCCTGTATACTGTGGTTATTTCATGCACAGTCATTTACAAAATGAACGGTTACATTGTTACAATTGAAGGTTTCAGTAGCTACTCCCCACTGCCATTACATGTGAACTAATACTGTGATGGTTTCACTGAAATGGCACTAAAATTATGAGGTGCATTCTTAAGGATTCGAAAAAAATTTCCTTAACCCATCTGGCGTTTTGACCACAATTTTGCTGCTGTTTTTCCCTATGCGTTACAGTGCAAGAACGAACATCGAAATACTGGGTTTATGTGGCTTAACTGCCGAACGGTGTGTGTCATGTTCTGGTTTTGGTGGTCCAGGAATTTGTGTATGGAAGGTACCCGAAGAAGTTTGCGTACAATATAGTACTAAGAATACATTCGAGTAAGTTTCTCTTCCTCTAATCTATGTAGTTAGCTTTGGCCTTTTTGTTATAGCCTTTTTTAAACGTTAGTGATAGTGTTCACTTGGAAAACAATCAAGGAAGAAAGTGTTGTATTTTTCTGGGACATTTGACACGCCACCTCAATTCACATGGCAAATAGTGAGCAGTTTCAAACCATATAAATGAAATTGTTTTGAGTTCCTCCTTTTGCCCGCTGTGTAACTGAAGAAGTATCTAGTCAAGACGTCATTAACGTTAATCAAAGTTCCCAAGTCAGCGATGGGCGTCTTGGATCTGAGAAGTTTCGTTTCTTCTAAGTTAGACATTGTCTTATGCGATTGGCATCCGAGGTATCAGACATACAAACTTCGCACTGTAGCCTAGAGGAGCCCGCCGGCATTCATACCGATAGCCTATCAGGCGATTAATGATCCGAAGTCTGGTCGTTGTGGAAACTTCCGTTTAGTTTTGAACAGCGCACATTTGAAAAAATCTCACTCGGCAGGAAACATTTGGTGCGATAAAAGATAGCGAGGCATTCTCTCTTCTCGACTGTGGTCTATTGTTCGTTGTCTCCTATTATGGTTTTATTCTTTGACTCTGAGTAGCCTAGTCCTCAGGATTCATCATCCGAAATCACTTGTAGTTACAATCATTTAGTATACATTTTCTGCCCTTTTCAGGACAGCAGTTGAATGCGTTTATGCTGTCAACGATGATGTGTTCATCGGCGGATCAGCAACCAAGTATGTTTCCGTTGTTAGTTTCCATCCTCGTGTTGGGCTGTGATTGTACGACGTTTAATTGTGGGTATTGTCCACCTATGTATGATTCGTTGTTGCTAACGATAATGGTGTTTGATTTCAGCTTTACTGACTCAGTTATTCGACCGAATGCAAACAGAACTGTTGACACTGGTAGTTACTAATCAAATACCTTCATGTGTCATTGATTCTAAACAAATATTGATGTTCTTTCCGTGATTGTTTACATCATTAAACAATTTCTGTTTTGATCATTTCTTACGATAATTATACCAGCCCAAAGTTTCTACGTCTAAGCCCGGCTGATACTCGACTAAATTGGCGGGATGTGTTTCTGCAAAAATAACGTTTTTTTCGTTACTAACCAAAGTTGAAGGCACCTGGTTATTCTTCGTATGTGGTTTCTGCAGATTGACTTTGAAATTAGGGATCCTAAATAAGATTTGTCTGGAATTTAAATTGTGACCGTCTAAGTGTCGTCTCTGTTACTGTTTAACCCCGATTGACTTGTAGGTGTAATCGTGTTGATTTAGTCTGTTTAAAGTGGGGGTACAGTTGTACGGAGATATCTGCAAACTGTTTTAATGTGGTGTGTAATAACGTCTGTAGTTAACATTCCTTCTAATCAAGCCTTTTTGTTCCGCAGCAAACTGTATGTCTGGCACGTTAGTCGTGGTAGCCCCGTGTTTACCGTGAACTCGGCTCATCCGGAACCCAAACTGGTCGGCGAATCTTTTGATTCCGTGACGTTTCATCGTCCGGTTGCCAATTGGGTCTCAGCTGTCGCAGGTTTGCACGGGACCGATCTAATCGCTAGTGCCGCTTCTACTGGCCACGTACAATTTTGGAGGCTTATTCGTGCTTCCGATGAGCTGGATGTAGGGTCTAACCTTTCAAACCAACAACGTGCTCAAATCAAGTTGGAACGTCTGGCCGGTTGTTCTGTGTCTTTGGTATGTGATGTGTGTTGTTATTTCGTTCGTAACCTGACCACAACTTATTCTCATTAGTCTCGTTACCTCAGTGTCTCTTAGCCGTATGTACATTTTCAGCTGTGACTCGTGGTGAACGAGTATTTTGACTGTAGTTGTTGCTATCTCTGACGGTAAGAAACCAAATGATGTTGAACAGATGTTAGCACAACATTTTCTGTTAAAGGTCTAATCAACTGTGAAAATTCACCCACTGATTTCTGACAAAACCTTAACATTGGAACTCCTCATTATTTGTCCATAAAGATGGCGGCAAAGGCTTAGTAGTCATATTAACGGTATTTATTCAAGTGATATTGTGACTGGCTTGATATCCAATAGCTGGTTACTGCAACCAAACAAAGGTGTCAAACGTTTGCTTGGGAACTATAGAAACAATGATCTTCTTGATCTAATTTCCTGGATTCTTGCTGACCTGGTGTTGACGGTCTACCGAATCAAGAGTAGTACAGATGAGAGATCTGGAAGGGTTTCGGCGTACTCACAATTCTGTTGGTCATTTTCTCATTCTACGATAAATCTGGAACTGTTGATGCTTGTCTAAGATGTAGAGGACCGTATTTTTTTCCAAAAAAAATTTGGAGTCAACTTTCAAATCGATAGCCTCATCTGTCATTTTAGCAACTCATATACACGGTTTCCGACCCTGATTTATTCATTCTGCAGGGTAAACCTCGTGGGCGGCCAGCTTGCATTTTCAGTACACAGTGTAATGATCGTCAGGAGTGTCTTGTCTGTTCCTAACCGTCCTTATTAGGCATATATTTTGACGTAGCACCCTGGTCGGTAGATTTTATACCACCTACTGAGACTGAGATTCGCAATTGCATATCGGCTCTCATTCGTAATAGGGCTGCTGGTTCAGATGATCTCGTGCCGGCACTTCTCAAAGAGGATGGAGAGGTGTTAATAGAGGTATTTACTTAGCTGTTTCAACTTGTGTGGACGACGGAGACCAACCTTCCGTGCTGGAATCACTCGATAATAGTTCCCACATTTAAAAAGGGAGCCCGTGGCTGTTGTGAATACCATAGGGAGATTAGTTTGACCCCAGTCGTTTTAAGGGTTTTGGCATCCACTATACTTCGTCGACTCACTGCAGCTCGTGAGGTAAACCTTAGAGAAGAACAGGCGAGGTTTTGTCCTGGGAGGGGATGTATAGATCGCATTTTTACCCTCCGTCAAATTCTGGAGCAGCGTCATATGTACCGCTGGCCAACAATCCGGTATTCCTCGACTATAAAGATGCGTTCGATTCGGTGGATCATTCTACACTTTTTGAGTCGCTTAAACACGGGGGTTTACCGACTAAGCATGTGAACATACTGTCGACGCTTTATTCCCATACTTCAGCCCAGGTTAGGGCTTACGGTTAACTGTCTGACAATTTCAGCACCATGAGCGGCGTACGTCAAGGCTGTCCCCTTTCACCATTTTTGTTCGATTCCGTCATGGACGGAATAATGGAGGACTGTTTGCGACACTCAAATGATGTCGGTGTGTACCTCCTACCTAGTGAAAGACTGACTGATCTTGATTATGCTGACGATAAGGTGTTGCTGTTTGACAACTTTCAAGCGGTACAAACAACGCTGAACGCAATTTCACGTTCTGCTGAGTACTTCGGAATGCGCTTTGCAGTCTCAAAATGCAAAGTGCTTCTGCAAGATCACTGTGATTATGTAGATTGAATGTTAGATAATGAAGTCGAGGAGGTTGTCGAAGCGAAGCTTGCTTGACTCGATCCCAGTGAGTAATTGCTTGTCTGCTGTCAGAATTGATACTTCGATCAAAGGCTGCTAACGCAAGTCAGAAAGATGCTTCTTTTGTCATATCTGAATTTGTGCCAACAGCCAGTAGTTTAGGTTGTGTTAAAAAGGCAGCAGTGACATCATCACAGCGATCGCTCTGTCGATATCTCAACGATTGTGTAAACAAGTTGCGAATAGGTCTGTTACAAAGGATCACTGCTGATATGAATGAACTATACTTCCATCGATTTGAAGTAGCTTGTCATTAAGCGCCGACTGGTCTTTTATTTTTCTGATCATTACAGTGACCGCCTAGAACCGAAACTAGGACTTGCGATAACTTAACCTGAGAACCTTGAAGATTACTTGACTGAGACATCTAACGACATGAATAAAACACTTTCATCAGCTACGAATTTGACGTTGTGTTTTTGGCAGTCACTATCCTCGTTATTAACGATGAGCCGTACCTAAGATTACAGTGGTTCGTTTTACCGTTTTTTCCTGGCAGCAATCCACGAATCAGCGAATTAAAAAAGACAAATTTATAAGAAGAAAAAATTAGGCACAATAACTTAATGGGGATTCTTAAAGATCACTCAGCATCCTTACATATACGGGCTCTGACCACGTAATGTAGACCAGCGATGTAGATCGTCGCGAATTCTTCAATTCAGCATGCGGTATCCGTCGAGATTTATCGGCATGACAATCAAGTGTTTCATATCCCTTGACCATATCATCTGCTGGCCGGCTTGCGGTTGCTCCCAACCTTCAGCAGCCACTTTGAACAGTGCGCAGTGCAGCGGACGCTCCTTTGGTATACGGAGTACATGACTCAGTCAACACAGACCGTGCACTTTCATTGTCTAGGTTGCCGACTGAGAGCTTGAGCGGACGACGGACTGTCGTGTTGTTCACGGAATCTTCCCACTTGATACATACATTACGAGTGCCAATGGTTGGCGAATGCACTGTATGCCTTCTCGGTTCACATAAACACCTCTTCCTCAGTCGTAAAAACTGATGAGGTGACACTACCTTAGCAGGTGAAGCGTTCAAGTTTTGAGCAGTCTGTGGACAGCAACAGGGAGATGATCAGAGTCAACCCAATGTGCAGTGGGTATTTTGAAGATGTCAAGTGTGTATCGTACAGACTAGTCAGGTAATTTCGCCGATTCAGCGTGGTTTGCACATTGTTTGCAGAGGGACTAGCTGTAATAATGTCATCCACATACTGTGTGTGTTAGCACCTCATGCTGATCATCAGTATGGTTTTCATATTTGAGCCATATCCGTGGGTACAATGACCCGGGCTGCCGTCAATCCTCTCAATAATCTGCGAAGTTGCACATTAGTAGATAGGTACAAATATATAACGAAGAAAAATAGGAAAAGAAACAAACAAGGCTAAATTTCACAAAATATGAATCATTAAGTTTGTGTATACAGGCTCTCCACTGACTAATGCACACTGCCATGTCCGAGATTGCTTCTAACCAGCTGTATAAATGGTCACGTACTCCCCAGCCAGATATACGGCGCCTTCCAAACTTACTCAATGGAACGACCAAGACTTTCATAGTCTGTGACTACATCATCGCCTGGCTGACTTGCGGCTCTCCTCAACTATCAGCAACCACACTGAACAATGCGTGCGCCTCAGACGGTCCGTCTGCATACGGTGTACGTGAACGGAAACAGCGAAGATTGCACGTCTTCACTATTGTGGTTATCGTTCGTAAACCTGCATATTTCCTAAACATTCGCCGACGGATTGTCACGTTGCTCGCAAAGTCTGGCCATTTGATACAGACTAACTGGCGGAGACAACGGTGATCAAATACCGGGTGTTTGTATATGTGTTGCGCATGGCCAGACCAGGTCTGTGATTTGTAGAGCAAATCACGTCGTGCACATGCATTGCAAATCGTGCCTTTAATCGACAACTGGACGTTTGCGACGCCACAAGTAACAATGTTTGTCGAATGCATTACATGCTTTCGTTACCCTCGTGGGCACCTCAACAGCAGTGTTGTGGGCTGACGAGTTGACACCGTCCAGGTACGTCAACCAATCGACACTCTCTAGCGACCTGTCTGCAGTAATAATTTTAGAGCAACGCTTTCCAGTTTCAGGGCACGTATTACATACGATACAGACCAGGCATATCGTTGAACGGATTCGGCCTAGTCCGTAGGAAGACTAAGTGAAGCGATACCATCCGCACACTTGATATCCGTCAGCCTATCACCTAGTGTAAGCTCCATTCGGAGCTCCTAGTAACCTCTGAGTTCTAGAATATCGTTCATCACAAAGTGGAAAATCGAATGAAAATCGGACATTCCCGTCGAACACCGTTTGACTTGAAGTAATCTCGAGGTAGCAGCCCATAATGGATCACTGCTCTCAAAGAGAGCATACATTGACGTTAGCAAATTAACGTACATCGTGAGGACTCCTCTGCGATGAAGACAGCCCCAATGGGAGTGTCGTGTGACTGAGCTAAAAGTAACCTTTAGGTCCAAAATTGTCGCAAAGGTTTACTGAAAAGAAGTGCCGATGCTCACCCGTTTGTTACGAAGTGACTATTTGATCAATATACCCCCGACAAGGCCGGGAATCTACCTGTCATTCTCTTCACTGGTTCTTTCTCAGCTTTTCGGAATCCTGCACATTATGAGGCCCGTGGAGACCTTGCGTGCGATAGAGATGTGGCCACTACCTCCGTGTTTGTCACACGATGTCCTGCCACCTTTTTGAAAATGGGAATTGCTGTTTATAAGCACCAGTCATCAGACACCTGTTCAGTCTGCCATATGGAGCGGAGGAGTGAAGTCAATTTTGTTAACACTCCTTCACCACCGTCTTTAAAATGTGATAAAACAAGTTTCTGTTTTAAACCGTTCTTACTCTTCAATACTTTGAGCTCCAAAACCACTTTGATTTCTGTGAAAGGATCGTCGGAAACATTGTAAATACACACTCAGTCCCTATCACGCACAGCTTGGCGAGTTCATTCAGACCAGCTGAACTGTGCTAAGCCCATCTGTAAGTTGTTGCGACAAGCTATGTATTCGTGGACTATCTTTTTCACACGTAGTCTCTAACAGCTTTCCGACGCTCACTGTGGCCACGAAGCATTAAAGACAGCACTCGGCTGTTCTCCAATAAAATACCCTTTTCACCTCTTTGACTCGCTCAAAGAAGTAAACCCCACAGTCCTTACGCATGCAATCTTCATCAGTTTACGTTCAAGCAGACGGCGGTCTTTGTCTTATTCAATGTCATCGGATCAATCGATTTTTGTTCTGTTGAATCAGGAGATATCCACTTTTGTTGTATTCACTTTGTCTCTTCGAAATGGACCTCCCAGTATCCTGTTTGTTTAGCTGTTGATAAATTTGCTCAGTGCTTATTTGGTTCACTCTACCGTCGTGACTTGGACATTTTAACAATCACTTTTTAATAAGTGTCTCGCAAACCATCGATGCTCAATTCTAAGCTGCACACTTGAGATTTGTGAGTAGGTAATCTCCAAGTAAACGATAAAACAAAGTGGACATGAACAACCACATGATCTGAGTGAAGGTGGTAACGAACGAAAATCTTCTGCGGGTGATATGCCCTGGTTGCGTCTATGGTTGAACTGCGCAGGGTGTTCTCCACTTAACGCGTTGCTGGCTTTCATGCTGAAAGGCTCAAAGCGATACGTAGATTACATGAGATGCACGTGATTCCATTAGCTAATCGCCATCGTTTGTTCACCGCGTTAGTACGCTGAACATACCACCCAGTCCCTTCTCTTTCAGCGTAAGATGCCCAAGTTGCGCGTACATTCTGTTAGCAAACGTAATGACATCCGAGTGTTTAGTTTACCTCCGAAAATCTTCTGAACCAACGTTCTGCTGTATTAGCAAAACCCTGTCGATATTTCAACTGGTCACAACGAAATTCTCACTATCAGAACCCTCGAATCTCCACTCCCCAAAATTCCCAACCCAGAACACCAGCAAAAAATGCGTGCTAAATGAGTTCTTTGGCTTCCTCTGAAACTACTGTATAGGTGATTTTCATAAGTTAAAAATAACCTTAATGGACCACTAAAACGTCGAGCACCTTCTAGAAACGCTTCGGACAATTTAATGGCTTGCTGACTTCTAGTCAACTTATTTTGACATATAGCGTAAGTTTAGGGTATTGTGTCATAACTGTGACTTCGGATTTTAATTCCTTTTTCCATACTCGCTCATCGCGACGCGTATTAGGGAGTATATAGATATAACACTTTCTAGATTTTGTTATCAGTCTGTTCGAGGTACTAAATTTGACAGCACACAAATGACCATTCACTGAGATTCAGTCGAGCAAGCCTTTCTCCTACTTAGAGCTTAGTGCAATTTTTGCTCTGGTTTGACTGTAGGATTCGACTTCATTGTCTGCGGGAACTCTAGGAGAGAACCATTGATGTATAGCATTACCTGAAGGTGAAATCTGATGCATAACGACGTTAAAGTTGAAAGTGCCTCTTGTAGTGACTTGGTGCACATCCAATTCCAGGTTCGAGATTATGCTGGCTAGAACAGCTTGCTGACCACTATGTCGGCGGGGTGTTGTCATTAAAAGTTCCGACAACAACCAGTTGTCTTGGCTTCTGGAAAGACAAACTGGAATCTGAGAAGAAAAACATAATATTCAGTGGATTGGTCTATGGGAATAACGATAACTTCATATATTTCTCGGTCATCTGTACCACGGATGGAATTTCGCTTGTGGGACCCCCGGAGCTTCTGACTAAAAAGTCTGACCTGTAAGACGGCAGAATATATTTTTTTTAAAGGTATTCTGTCCGCAGTCAATACTTCAATTGTCTTTGGCCTATCAATAAGGGATCGCCTTAGTACTTGAGCGTGGTGCGCAAATCTCGGATGCTTAATTCAGATTGCTGCTCTGCATTGTAGATACATTAAAAGTTGCATTCCCTTGTGAAATGTTGGGTCTTTTGATCATATTGAATAATACGCCGGCAATGATAGTCAACCATCGGCCTTGGCTAAGGATAATTTCGCTACTGTGTTTGTTTGTGATATTTACTACGGTCCTGCTTCGGAAACCGGAATGTTTTGTGATAAAACTGTTGAAACGTTATAAATTTTGGCCCCAGACACGGTTTCTTCAGTTTTCTTCATTGATAATAATGATAGGACTTTGTTGGAACTGGTTACACTCCTCTACGCTTGCGAGACTGAAGAGGTGCTTTGTTACTGATTCCCGCTGTCAAAGAAAAGTGCAGAACCTCATGTGACAACCACAGGTGTATAATTATATTGCGGCGGCTTCCGAATCACCAAGCATAAGGTATATGGACTGGCGTTCAACGAGGCTGCTGATGTGTCAGTCGCCTCTTTACTTTGCGACCGATAATAAAGCTACCGGTCTTGGTATTTTAGAACTAAAGGCTGTGTTTGACTTAGTTGTCTCATTTTCTATCTCGGTTAGCTTCCATCATAGGGGAGTCCCACTGAAGTATGTTGAATTCACTGTGTGTTTACCAGAGTGTAAAATGCACATTTATGGGCAGCTGTCTTCGGCATCGTCTTCTTTATGAGGTGTACAACGAAGATATCAGCCACTCCTTTCTCACTCAGATATATCATGCGATATTCTGGAAAGAACATTCTGATGTTTGGGGATTTTTCGTACTGTAGCCTTTGTCAGATATTGCTTTGTCCGATATTGACCATGCGGACGGCACTGCATTACTGAATTTTTCTTTAGGCAACATGCTGACCATGCCGAATCGGTTGAATGCTATAGACAGTTTGCGTGGTGTGCATTTTACATCTTCAAGTTGTATAGTGCTAACCACAACATTCAGTTGGCTTCCACTCTGTTGCTTTTACAACGAGGAAAACTGGAGATTGTTGATCTCTTCACTTACTTGTATGTTGTTTGCTCACCGGTTTATAGTATTGCTAATTGGTTGTGTTTGCGAACATTGAAAACACCTAGTACATTTACTGTATATTGCTTCGTAGAGGCATCCGATTGTCAGTCAACGGGAGCGTTTACGGTGTGTGTACCGATTTGATCTCGCTTTGTAGATACTTGGCCCATTTACGCAGACAGTGTAACCGAACCCTAGATATTCGGCCACAGTTGTCCCTACCAGTTAATCTTTCTCATATGTACTGCTTGTGTGAGCAGTGTGATATGTGTAGGTGGCAGAACCTCTGTTGTCATACGAATTACGTGACTCACTCATGGACCTCTAATTTCGAAACAGAATACGTAAATACTAAAAATACATCTTCGTTATTTATGTCAACCACTCCGTATGCCAACGGTTCGTCTGCTGCACCACATATTGTTCAGAATGTTTGTTAACGGTCGGATTAAATAACAAGGTGGCCAGTCGATGAAGTGACCATGACCTATAAAATCCTTGCTCCCCACGTTAGGAAGAGATGTCGCCTAACAGGTCTGAGGTGTCGCGATCATTCATATACTCATGTAGAAACGCTGTCGGACTTGGTTGTTTCGTGGTCAGTGGCTAGGGTGTGTTCGATGGATTGTTCTTTTCTCTCTGAAGTTACGTTGTTTGCTTTTTCCGTGTTTTTGTAATTATGCATTAATCTATCGGTTCGTGGCCTACTATCAGGAGCACTATAATTCGAATCGGTGTGCTCAGGTTTACAGTTCTATGCTGAGGGTATATTTACCTGTTTGTATTACTGACTGGGTTTACACAGTGCTGTCGTCGTATGGATTGTTCCGTTGAGTGTGCGCACTTAAATATTTTAGGTTCTCGGATGATCAATGTTCTTGGTAAATCTTTACTTCTAGGATTGAGTTATTGTTTATTATTTAGGGAGCACAAACCGTTATCTCCTCTAGCTAGTACTACTGATGACCGATTGAACGGTGGCTGGAAGTGTTCCATGTGTCAACAAAAGCCATGTTCAGGATCGTGATTTCTTTTGCCGACCTATTTCGTCGTTGTATTCGTCTCCCAAATTGAACGTCTTGTGTTTTATTTAGACTCTAATTGGTAACATTGGGAGAGGTATCTGCTAATCGGGTTAAATGGATCAAACGTTGTTAACTTGCTAAGTACCATGAACGGTTAATAAAAAGGAGCAGAAAAAACCTCTGATAAACTACCTCGTAATACCATCTTGTCTTTAACTAATATTCAGGTGTTTATTCGTAATTGTTTGTTTATATACGTACTTCGAAACTGCTTGTCCGAACGTATATTCCTAGGTTTGTCGTACATTGGTTCTCTCTCTGGAGGTCGTTTTTTGCCCGTTTTTTTCGAATATAGTAGACAGAAGACGGACGTTACATAGTGTATGTTCGAGAAGATTTAACTGTATCTGTACTGGTGTTTGTTGCAAACGGTTCTAACCTAATGGTCAGCAGTTTAAACCATAAAGGGCTAATGTTTTAACTCTCGTTGGTTGCCGTCACAACAACATTGAGGTCACAACCAGATCCTTCTGTGCACAGTATCGACTGGCGTTGTTGGACTACAATCACCATTATACATCGTAACAGACGTTTAATATGAATTGAGACCAGAACAGGAAAAATCTGAGTTTTAGTATTTTGATAATATACCATGATCATTGACTTTGACTTCTTCCTGTTATTTGTTTTTAAGCTACCTACCAACGGCGTAGCTCCTTGTTACAGTCATTGTGATAGCTACCCGGTAACCACAAGTCCAGGTTAACCCATTTTGTGCTTGCAGGGTGATCTTTATGGTATTGACATTACCGTGGTAACAACGGGACGGTTTTTCAACTCTCGCTTATTATGTCTTGTTTTGAATATTACGTGTGTTGAACCGCATGCTATATGAGGCAAAATCTATTTCGGCATAAATCGTGTACTGTCAGTGTTCTTTCTACTCCGTTCAGTTTCACAACGGTAAATGGTTGTTTCTGGTATATCCATCTTTTTCCATAGTAAATCATCAGTGTCGATCGCTGCTGTGTTGCTGTTGCTGGCAAATATGATGACAACACATTATTTATTGAGACCACCAACGGTTTGAAAAAACCGTCGTGCAGTCAAACAGTTACGTGGTCATTAGTCGTAAAATTTTCGACTATAGGTAGTAGTACCTGCCTGCAGTTTGAAGCTGTATTATCCGCTTAAATTACGTGCCTCTGCGTCATTTCGTCAGATGCTTTTACCTGTGTATACACGGGCTTTTTACTCTATAGGTAATTGATTGTGCGCGTTTACTGTTTACGTACTTGGATAAGACTTTAAATCACTTACTTCGTTGGTTGAGAGTTGTATGTCCATATCTCTGTTTATAGTGTACAGGCATCCAAACAACAACCGAAATCCTGTTTTATTGTGCACACGTTTCAAATTTTCCACCGTCATTGTGGTCGCGATAGATAGCTGATCGAGCTGCATTCATATTGTTTCTGCCTTTCAGCTATCATCATCATCATTTTCAGATTTGAACCGTATCTTTGGATACTGTCGCTCAAGCTGCCGTTGAAGCTGACTACAGTCTACGGAGTAACAGCCGATTAAATAAATACAAGTGTAGATATAACTTTTAAGAAAACTGGGTAAGTACGACGGAAATTCATGAAGAAGACGAGATAGCAGTCTTATGGATACGGGCTAGGGCCATTGGATGTGACAGTCATATTCTAGAACGTTTCAAACGGTCGTAAATTTCTCAACTTAGCAGGCGGCACCTACCAAAGTTTATCAGCGTGACAATCAAGTGTTTCATATCCCGTGATCGTATCATCTCCTAGCTGCCTTGCGGTTGCTCGCACCCTTCGGCGGCTGTCTTGAACAATGCACAGTGCAGCGGACGCTCCTTCGGAGTACGTGACTCAGACATCACAGACCGTACATTTTCATTGTCTAGGTTGTCGATTGAGAGGTTGGACGGATAATAGACTGTCGTGTTGTTCACGGAATCTTCCCATTTGATACATGTTTAATGGCAGACATTGGTTGTCGAATGTCGAGAGTTTGTATGCATCTCCCACTCTTCCGCAAAGCAACACTGAACGCACACGCGTATTGTAAACCCTGCCCGTAAGTGACAGTCAGGAATCTTTGTTGCGCCACGAGTGACAGTGGTTGGCGAATACGCCATGTGCTTTCTCTGTTCTCGGGAAAACCTCTTCATCAGTCATGAAAGCCGATGAAGTGACACTGCCCTAGCAGATAAAGCGTTCAAGTTTTGAGCAGTCTGTTGGCAGCAACAAGTATATGATCAAGGTCAACGCAATGTACGGTAGGTATTTCGAAGATGCGAAGTATGTATCGTACAGACCAGTCGTATAATTTGGTTGATTCAACGTGGTTTGCACATTGTTCGCAGAGGGGACTAGCTTTAGCAATGTTGTTCGCATACTCAGTGTCCATCAGGTTAACACTTAACAGAATGTCCTGTTTGAGAATGGTCTTTAGTTACTTTCATTGGTACCTCAAACTTGACAATTCACATTAAACTGTTAGTTACAACGGCAGTCGAATTGATCTTGTCATTAACATAATTGATTTCTACGACTGTGAGTAGATACACGGACGAATTTTACGTTTCACCCGTCGACAACCGAGAACTCAGTGTAGCGTTCCCGGATGCACGCATCTGCAGATCGTCCACTGGTTGTTGCTGCGGCTTCTTAACCGAATGGTTCAGATTTCCAAATGTTCTAATCAAATATTTTAAGCCAGCGGCCTGGACATCATTCAAATTTGAATCTCACTGTACATCGTTCTCCATTCGTTTACCGAGGTCCCTTGACGTGCTTCCCTTACATTTTACTACGCAACAGCAAAAGCAAGGGTAAATGGAATATTTTATTTGTGATATGGGCGATTGTCTTTCACGTTAGGAGATCACGCACGTCATTGTGACCCAAGATCACAATGTTGTGACAGGCACGGTTTTCTGTAGTTCATTGTGTGGTCCGTGATTGGCGATATGTGCTGCTAATCCCCTTCGAAGGACGTGTTAACATAAATAGGTTTCTTTTCTGTTTTGTTAATCAAACAGTGTGGTTCTCTTTTTATCATGTTCTTCGTAACAGATCTTTGCACGCGATCCATTCGCCTTAATGCATTAGATTCTCCCGAGCACATTTTGTCTGTTCTATCTGTTTGACAGTAGAGATAAAGCTTATCTTTTGGTTTAGCATCACATAGCTGCTGAAATTGGTGTATTGCGCGGATCATTTTTCTGTTGATGGGTTACCTTAAGGAGCTGTCCTGTAGACTAACTGCGTTAACTCAAAAGAGCTCTGTTTTTATCACTTCCAGTAGAAATTTTATTTTAAATTAATGGTCAACTCGATGAAATGTACACAGTACGTTAACGACTTCACACGGATTTTATTTCATCGTTTCCGTTAAAATTCAGGTCTATTCGACAAAGGTTGTTCATGTCTGAATTGTCTCTTAGTTTGTTGTTCGTTTGGCTTGTGTCGCTTACTTGTGCTCTGCGAGGTTCAGTGTTCATGCTGATATCCTGAGTTGTTCCTGTTGCAAATGGTTGGTGTGTATTCCTAAACGAGGTCATCTGTTGGGTTGCCTGACAGCCACACTACATACTTTTGGATTATTATCGCTGACTTACAAGTAGGCTACTTGTTCCTTCTTCTGAGAGATGCGTACCTGTTAGTTGGCTGTTTTGTTTCAACCGACAGTGAAATTGCACACGTATTACCCAAAGACCACATCATCTGCCACTAACAGATCCTCAACTTTTGTTGTTTGTGCTGTTCAGTACATCTTAAACCACTTTTATAAATCTGTCCCACCAGACTGTGCCTTTCTTCATACCGGGTGGCCTTTCCACCACTTACTGACGTCAGTCAGTCTCTGATTCAGTGAGCTAGCTATCGGGGTGTCCACCTCGATACACTGTTGAACCAAAAATGAGCCGACTTTTAACGTCGGCTAGCTGGTTTGGATCCATCATGCAACGGATACGGTTCTACCTCATTACCAGCTGCATTTTCACACTTATACAGGCTTAATATCCGCTCCCTCAAAGAATAATACTGTCCGTTATTATTATTATTATTATTATTATTATTATTATTATTATTATTATTATTATTATCCAAGTCTCCGTAACAGTCGGTCAGATGACCTTTGTTGAATAACGCTGGTTTACTCGATCTACCATTGAACTAGACGTGCTGATCGAAAAGGGTTCCATGTGACTGTGAATTGTCCAGGGCGAGCGATTCAGTGACGGCATAGACTTTCACATAATGCAGCGTGATTATGGTTCATTCTGTGTGGGAGATGCTCAACTAATGGCGGGGTGTCCGTCTTTTTTATCACGTCGTCAGTGATCGGAAGCAAAAGGACCTAGTGCAACAGCATACTTGCTCCTGAGTGAGAATCTCACTTTGTTTTGTTTCTAAACATTTCTATCCCTAAACATTTTGTAAAGATTTTTCCTTGCTGTCAACTTTATTTCATCGTAGTAATGTTGATTGGAGAGATATCCACTGCTCATCAGTCTCTTACTGACTATATTCTTAGTGAGATACCTCTTCTTACCTCTACAGCTTCACGTTCAACAAAACCTTGTTAATAGTTTGCCAGAAATAATGCCAATTATGACTTCGTTATTTTCTGTTTCATTGGACTTCTTTTTACTCAACTCTGCGCAATTAGGAAGGTGAGGTTTTGGAGTCGCGGTCTATATTTGATGTTTTATCTTTATTCCGTATTTTTTGTATGCATACTTACTGACAGTGCTGATTAAAACACACCGATATCTGACAGTGCAGTATCAGCGGTATTAGTAGAGAAAAACCTGAAATTCGTTAAATAGCCTGTACTTGACCTGGGAAAGTTGGCCGTAGCTAGTTTAGTTAACTATGGGGTTGCTGTATATAATCATAACAATACTACTTTGGAGCTAGAGATCAGTCAGGCAATTCATTTAAGTTATTGAAGACCTACTGGAGCTTGCCGTGGCATTAAACGGAACACTCAGTCGGCATAACGGATCCCAGGTTATGTGTGACTTACACTATCTTCCACCAAACTTCAGCTTGGCTGGTTTGCGGTATCATTTACTCTTCTCGTTTCTGTTTTCTGCCATTCTCAGACGGGTTTCGTAAACTCGATGACATTCTCCCCTGATCGACAATTTCTGGTTGTCAGTCTTGGTCAGGAGCATCGACTTGGGAAGTGGGAGCTTCGTCGTCCTGTCGATGCGGCTGTGTGCCTAATACCCCTCAATCTACCCGTCAAGTGAGTTATTCTTCTTGATTGTTGGAAAATAGGCGTTACCACAGATAAACCCAGATTACTATGCTATCTTTTAACTGACCTAGTGTCTGTAAAATGGTCATTAAACCAAATCTCCCTAACTTTGTCACTTCCGCGATATCCAACTGACATTCAAACCGGCCTGCTTAATGAGACCACCAAAAGCGCATTCAACAAAAACGTTTTGTATCGTATAATTTAGCAGATAGTAAATAATCTTGGTTCATACGGTTTGCATACTGCGTGAACTGTCCAGCTAATTGATCTCATGTTACGGTAATGGCTTACATGTCAAACTGTGAAACTAGATACATTTAGTAGTGTGCCAATTGTCGACTCAGATGGGAGACCGAGGTTGTTAATCTATTTCTGATTAACGCAAGCTGTCATGTGAAGTGTGTTGGGGTCGTAATAACGTCAAGTTGATTTTTCTGTGCCTGCAACTGGATCGTGGTATAAATTCACTTAGCGATATTGTTCCATATTTCTTGTCCGACTCAAAAGAAAAGCTGTTCGCTCTGCATGAGAGAAACTCCATAGATTTACTGCCTGACACTCCGATCGTACAATACGAAAACTTTATGTAGTAGTTTTGACGGAGAATTGTGTGCACTTACAAGAAATGTGCAAAATCTGGGCGATCTTAATGTTCTTACAGTCCCAGGTCGATCACTCGCTTTGTTGTATATTATGTTTCTATGGACACTGCGAAGAGATGTGTACCTCTTGTTTACGTTTATATGCTAACCCTAATAATGAAACATGTTACGGGAAACCAGGTGATCTTGTGAAATTGTGCTGATGTCCACGGATACGCATTCTCAGCTTACCACTCCATTGTAGTCGTTTACGTCATTGTCGAGGCTCCGCAGCTGGGGGCAGTCGGATTAACATTATAACCGATGACCTCGATATAAAGAGTCCGAGCTGGTATTCTCTAGAACATCGACTTTTAAAAAATCCCTGGAGATGGTGCTATTAGAATATTTTGTGTGGCACGGTAATTTCTTAACGATTAGTAGACGCATCCAAGAGATGTACTGTGTCCATCTTCTCGGTGGGGTAATTCCCTACGATGACGATACTGTGCTAACTTACATTCACCTTTAGTTGACAGGTATATGTGCAGACAGTAGCCTGTTTGCCAACTGTTCTAAGCTTTCAAGTAACTATGGAAAAACGGAATAAGTGTTGGCTAATTTTTGTTCATAGTTCACTTGCTAAACACCGGCTCATTTTTTTTCTTTTCAGCTATCGACAACGGAGCTTCTAATGTGTCGGCCGCATCGACGTTCCAGTTTGTACAAAATAAAAAGTCTGTTTAAAGTAACGTACCTATTTTCTCCCACTTACATCTGTGTCATGTACTGGACGGTATTTAGTTATAAACGCACGCCATTTTTTAACTGGCATACACTTTTCGAGTTAGTTTGGGGGTTATTCGTTTCGTAGCTAGTGCCAGTCATTAATCTGCTCCACATTCACGATGCACTTTAATTCAACTATTAACTTTTCAACTAATGAAATTCCAAAGGTGGTGCATTTTTATACGCTTCTGTTTGGCTCAACTTCAAGGTACAACAAGCTCCAATAGACGCTTGTTTATTTTTGCTGGTTGTATTTGGTCGCTTACGCGAAGTGTTCGAAGTGATCTAGTCGAATGAGAATAAAATATGCTGCATTGATCCCTTATCTCACAATGAGTCGAAGTTGGGACATAACAAAAGTGGATATTGAGGTTGTTTATTTAAGTCCCTACAGGCAACCATTTCCTCGAAGGCGTGGGACAAGAGGATTATCCCAGTTAACAAAGTTAACGACGGGATATACAACTCGAATGTTTAGCAGAGCAGTCACCACCGAGATTACCCTCAACCATCAGTCATGCAAACTATCTGTCACCTGTTTACATTGACTGAATAGTAATGTGTCGTCGACGTATCTCTTGTAATATGACGAATTTCCTATCTCCGTAGCTAGCTGCTGTTCAATTTTTGTCATGAAATAGTCTGCTAAGATGGGACCCAGTGGACTTCCCATGGTTACTACGTCTATTTGACGGTTGGACTGCTCGAGGAAACGAAAATTGACATTCTCGGTACAGAGCAGCAAAGTTTCCCTTGATATGTCAGTCGGCAGTGGCAACGAAATGTGACTCATTTCAACCAGCTCACAACTATAATCAATCGTTTTGTGTAACGGAACATTTGTGAACAGTGACTGAACATCTACAGAGCACATCAGTTCGTTAGCAAGATTCATTCTGTCCAAATCATTGACCAATTCAAAAGAATCCTTAATGGAGTGTACCTGAAAATTTTGTCTTAATGGGGTTAAAGTAGCGACTAGCCAGCGTGCCATTTTATGGTAAGGAGAGTTCATCGTTGGCAAAATTGGCCTAAGTGGCATCTCAGGCTTGTGCATCTTTGGTAGGCCGTAAAGTTGGGGTGTTGACAATCCACACGGCTTAAGAGATTTACACGTTACTTCATCCATAATCCTCAACTGCATGAGCAGCTGAAGATGTCGTGCTATGTGATCCTCTACTTCTCTGACGTTATCCACCTTTATTCGCTGAAACTTTGTTTTGTCATCTAATATTGACATCTTCTGAACATACGCATCTTTGTCTAGAACGACAGTCCCAGAGCCCTTATTCGGCTTAAGTATAACTAAGTTCTTTTGACTTAAGCTCTCTTAACGATTGCAGGTGTTGCCTCTTGATTGCACACCGGCCGTTACTCGGAGTCCTGATTTTCTTGCAGAATAGTGTAAAAACGACACGACAGCAAAGTGTCAAGCTTTCAACGACGGATAAACGTATTGAAACTGCTTAAATGCGACTGGATGCTTTGCGTCAGACACATTGCCATCTTCTATCCGTCGCCATGCCTTCCTAAACACAAATCCGCAGTTTTCTTGACAACATTTAGTTCCTTGCTCTGATCAGACTTTTATCTTATTACATGCCATGTACAGACAGCTTGTTAACATTGCCATTATAAATTGGACGTCACTCACAATTGGTTGCAGTTCTCACGTTCCCGTAGATTTCAGTTAGCCAGTATCGAAGAAAATCACTTTACTGGGGTTTCACTCTTGTTTGAGCTCGGCAGTGGTGCATATCCTTGCTACGGTCGTATTTTGCATTCTGACCACACTCGTGAAGCAGCCGTGTTGCTCAGTGTGCTTTTGACCTCACATTCGAATGATCAAGCAGACTCTCAGCTTACGTGTAATGCTGAGGTTGTCTGATCGATTTGAGAAGAGACAAAGTAACTGTTCTATTAAAGCTAATTGACGAACCTGCTACCAGGACTTCTGTTTCAGTTGAACTTAAATCCTTGAGCTTGTTGAACGAGTTCGCAAGTGGTATGCGTTTTTTCGTTGATACCAATAGACTATCACTTACACTTTATTGCATTTTCTTAAACTTTTCAGCTAACTCCTTCCGAAAAAAAGCACTATGTTCGAGTACTGGGTCTCTTCTCGGACAATTTCAGTACTACCTACAATCAAGTGTAGCTGAGCGTTTGCATATACCATGATTTAGTGGTGTCTAGTGTGAAGTCAGTGGCGATTACAAAAAGGTGGCCTGGGTTCAAATCCCGGTCATGACAAGTGTTATGGAGTGTTGACGAGGTTTAACGCAATTAGAACTCAGGCATTGTGCCTCTTTTCGACACGGATGGCCGAAATTCTTACCAGGGTTTTTATATTTTTTAGGAAGGAATTTTGTGATTGTAGCTAAAGGGAGTAATTAGGAGGGAAAAAGCGGCACTCCTGCTACTGATACCGTCTTCTGATCCTAGGTCGAGATGCCCGGTAGAGTCAGCTGTAGTCAGGCTTGATACCAGCTTCCTCGTTTTTTCACGCCAGGCTGCTTTTCCCCAGCCACATCGCGTAAGCGTCAACAAATTGGAACGCGGTACACGTTAAGTGAACATGCGTGAAGTCAAGTAAAACTTGTTCTTAAACCTGGTCATAAAACTTTCTGATTGCCCGTATAGTGTTACCGCGACAAGCAATGCGCCGCAGATGGCGAGTGTCACAAACGATACCATCAACAAACAGCAGCCAGGTTTCCAATAGTAGAACAATACCGTAGTCAAATTCGCTCTTTATATTTTCATACTTCACGATAGCAGTGTTACGCCAGCGTCCAGTTTGTCTCAGGTTAGCAAGTGCCAACTAGATCTCAGCGGCTTGTTAAGAAATCTCTTCTAAGACCAACGCCATCTGTGATACGGTGGTCAAAATTTTCCACCAAACCTAGACTGTCAGTACTTATCGTGAATGCGGAGACAGGCTCCCGCCGGCCTTGAAGAACTATTTTACGTTTGGGGACGCAGAGCACCTAGTGTATCGCAATATATCAAACTCCAAACGGTTTGGGGCTCTTTATGCTGCCTGTTCATTGCCATCGTTCAAGGTGATGATCTACATAGTCTAGGTCTGTGGTTCTCTTTCCAAGGGGAAGTCCCACGTTGTAAGTCAACTTTGTGCAGGACATCATCGATTACAAAATTCTACTGCGTACGACGGAGTGTGACGCCATAAGCCCTAACCCAATCTGAGGTTTGTTTGTGTGATATTTCCAGCAAGTAGTTTCAAAGAACAAAATCCAAGGCTTCCTGCTCAGAAACGGCTGTGGTTGACCGTTGGTATACTCAGTTGTATTCGCGTAGCTTCCGGAATTAGAATTCTTGAATGCACCCGTGACCGCAAAACTTCGCCCGGCCACCGTTAATCTGCTTTTTACGTTTTTCAGACAAGGTGTAAAGTGTAATTAACGTCGACAACTTTGGCGCAGCTGAGGCTGGGTTGATTCCTCAGTAGTCTGTGTACACCTCGCGCATGTCTTTCTTAGAGCTGAACGTAACCATCGATTCTGTGATAAGAAAACTTTCTCAGTATTCAAAACTTTGTTGAATGAAATGTTCGGTCCTCTGTCGATTGTATCCCCCGTCCTTATAAGGTGCTGGAGGAGGATCGTCTAAGCCGGGTGGTTTGTGTTGTTTAAGAGTTTGAGTCTCGGCTTCTGTATGGGGCTGACGGACAATGAGCACGGAACAAAATTTCGCTGAAATCAGAGCAGCTGGCATAGAAAGCCAGTTGAATTGCGATTAGAACTGCTGTACAAAGTGTCAGACGATTTTCCAGGTTAAATATTGGTGAACCGTCTGTTTTCTTGCTTATTTCACCAACTCCAAATGGGGTTGATCTTTGTCAGAGGACAAGCAACCGTGAAACCCATCTCTTCTTTGCTCTTGCTGAACATGGGTTGCGTTGTCGTCACCAAGTGTGACCATGTTTTCGTCGATCTCACCATTCCAGACTGACTGAACTTTGTAGGTAATCCCGGCAATCATTCTTTCTATATGCTTCTTATGTGGTGCGTGATTTAGGGGACGAAGATCCCTCTTGTCCCACGTACACAAGTTAATATCGGACGGAACCTTCTTGAAGCTTGGACACAACATTTTAACATAACCGATGCACCAAGGTGACTAGTGCGCAGCTGGGTGATCTGGTTGGTCGTTATGTCCCGTTACAGTTTTATTTCACGTAAGGCACAAATCTAAAATGTCAAGCTCTTCGGATGTTTCTTGTTAATAAGTTCACTGAATTCCTTCTTCTTTGATGCCAACACGATCTTGTTATCGTTTGTATCGCAATTACAGATTTAGTTCATTGCTCACCATTAAGCAACTAGACCTGGTAACTTTCGCCCAATGATGTTGATTTGTTTTTACTTTAAACGAGTGGCTTGTTAACTTGGAATAATCAGGCGCTCTCAATCAGCTGACATTTATATTATTTGCCTACCGGTGACTTGGATGACACGTTTTCTGTGCAACTAACTATGTCAATCCAATTTATTTTCTCATGTGCTTCCGCCAGTGCACATGGAAATGAGTAGTACTCACCATCAGGTTGTTAGTGCGATGATTGCCAGGGTTATCGCATGTGAGATGTAATCCTTCAGTGTTGAGTACAACCAAATTCGATATATGCCATTGGTGGATTCTGTAGTTCAAACTAATGACTGGCTGTTCGGTTGTCCACAGAGCCTGCAATTTGGGGTGCAAACATTTTACCACTAAATGAGGTGACGTCATCGGCACGTAAGTGAATGAGCGTTGCATAATAGATTTCAAGGATGCCGCTCTTATATACCGCTGCAGGGTGAACCCCTGACCCGAAGTTTTGTTAGCCACTTGTCTTTGTTCTTATGATCTGATACCGCATTAGTTGTTCGTGGATGTTTGACTTCGTCCATCACGTCTTCACTTGAACTTCTGTGTGGTATGACACCTCGTCTGGCGGTAATATCATGTCACTCCAAATGCCAGATTAGACAGGCAACCGGTGAATCAGTTGTAGAAGTTTCTCAATCCTACTTCACGTTCGGTTTTTGGTAAGCATAGATTGCTTGTTTGGTATTTTCCATTTGTTGCCAAGATAACGAAAAACCGCAGTAAAATTAATAGACTCTGAATCTTTTGAACATTGTGTTGGGACACACAAAGTAGTATTAGTTGATCGGCGTATGGTTAACCCGTGTCGTAACTCTGGCTGTGTGTATACACTTCTGCTTGAAAAGATTGTTATCGATGTTTTTGATCTCCTCACTATTTTCCCCATAAAAATACTGGGTAGCTACCTTGTCAACGGTGGTATGTGGTTATATTATTCGTAATCGGTCCTTCTGGGTATTATTAGTACTTGACTTGACAACTGGATCGTTTTGAGAGGACCGACTTCAACGCACATGCGTGAATCAATCCTTTCATGTGGTTTCGGTGATAGTGTCCCTCAGGGACTGTCCGGTGTTAAAAATGTTACTCTCAAATGTACTTGAGAAAGACTACAAGTGGTACGTAGTATGTATTGAGCAAGTAGATTTCGTTTACACCCACGACGATTAATCATCACAGACACTAAATATTGTGAATGCGTGGTGTCCATAATAAGGAGACCAGACAACATCTGAGTCAGTTGTTGAACCCGAACGGTGATATGATGCAACTGAGGCTGTCAGAAATAGTAGTATAAGACGTAGGTGCTTGGTAGAAAATAATTTTCCGGTCTTCTAACAAATAGAAGACATACGTCGCGAGATGTTAACATTTCATTTACTCTCTTCAGTCACGAACGTGAAACATTAGAATATATGCGGATAGCAACAATAATAGAAACAATCAATGATTGGGTTTACGAAGACTGTAATCAGTTCCAGGGCAGAAAAACTGCATGGGTCAACAGTTTACGCACACACACAGGACCGGATGGCATTTAGTAGTTAACAGTGCCTCGGAGAAAGTAAGCAATTTAGGATTCCGATTGTGCAATAATGCTTGAAACGAGTTTGGGGGGCGGGGTCAACAACGTGATCTGTTTCCATGATGTTTTGCAGTGGGTGAGGACGAATTTCGTCTCACTCGCTCTGTTGCGTCATGGCGCGCACCAACCACTTAGGTATATGCTCAGCCATTCTTTGTTGTAGGTACCGATCTGTTCTGCTGATATAGACGTCACTTCCTTATCGCAAGCGGATGAGTTAGAATGAACGGAATTAAAAAGGTTTAAGAGTGAATATTAGTGATAAAAAATTCAGAACATCGTCTACATATCGCTTATGGAGGTTGGCACCATTCATAGCATCAGATAATTTTAATTCAGTCATTCCTAAAAATATATCTGGAAGTGTTTTGTTCAATTGACCACCCATTGCTACATCATCACCTTGTTTACTAGATGATCCCGCAAAGTCAAAACAAATGTTCTCTATACATAAAAGTATAAGTTCCTTGAAATAATCAACTGGAAGACAAAAAGGTAAATTTTGAGGGGAAATAAAATCGCACAAAAAGTCAACTGTTTTTCGAAAGGGAACGTTTGCAAATAAGGAGTCAACATCGATAGAATACGTCTTATCTGAACTAACCGATACGTTCTGTAAGGTTTGTACCAGTTCTAAGGAATCTTTTACGCAGTGGGGGTTAAAAGTCTGACGGAATGACAACAAGCCATCTGGCAAGCTTGTGGTACGGTGAGTAGTCCATGCATAGCATTGGCCTTAACTCCAGGGAGTCAGGGTTAATAGCATAAATAAACCGGTGTATTCAGAAGCTTAAAATCTAAATAGAATTGCGAAGTGGCAAGACCAGCTGTCTTTGTGAGCGTGGTCCGAATGAGAACGAAAGACTACAAGGCAGAATGTGATGCTACTTCAGCGCTGTCTTTTGGAACGAGTTCAATGTATCTGTTCGACTCGGTGATTATTTACAGAATTGATTGGCTCAAAAATCTATGCTGAAAGATTATCGGTGAACTAGGGCGCAGTAGAATTGGTTGAATGTTTTAATTATAAAAACCGGTCTTATTTTGACCTGATGTATCAAGCAACTATATTTTGTCAGACTAATGTCCCTTGGTCTGCCCGGCACAGTTATTATAGTGTCCAGTTTAATCTAGTACATGAATGAGATACGCAAATTGTCACAATACATCAAAGTACAGTCTGTTCTTGACATAACGCGTTCAGGACGAATGGTCATTCATACATTGATTTCATCGCCATTTTTGCACGCAGAAAGTGCTTCACGTAGACTTAACAAATGTATGATTCTATTTATCGCACTTGTCTTCTTGTGGTTCACCCACTAGAATCCTGTTTGCAACAACTGTTGAGTTGACCACTTTAAATTTTTTGGGATTACCTTGGTTCGATATTTGCTGCTCGCACGGCAGAACTCACATCGTTCGCTCCTCTCCCTCGTTTCGTTTGTTTGCCCATAGAGCTTTTCATATCTGGCACGCAGTTTGCGCTTATGTCTGCTGTCTCCGTATACCTCATGAGAATGACCGGAAACAGTTATTCTCAGTCTTGATTTCATGCGACTAACTTGCGTTGAGGAAGTTTAAACATGACTGATTTTGCAGTCAGCAACTTTCTAACCAGTTTTTTCACCTGTGTTTCCAGAAAATGACATTTTGTTCGGATCACAATATATTCAATCCATGTACACGTGTCTGATATAAGTTGAACGATTTCATGTTTGTTTAATAATTGTGTATGCAATCAAGAGGAATCGCTTTTGTCCCATTCGGCTGGGTTGCCACTGTTCAATTTATCTTTGTCTCTTGAAGACTTGATTCTTTCATCCACGGTAGGCAGTTCTTGAAACAGATCTCCTGTCGGCGTCAGAACAATCACATCTGAGGTCTCTGCAAATTCCAGCGGTGCTTCCAAACCATGCACTGGTTCCCCTTGTTCATTCCAAAATGGGGATCGAACACGCTCACCTTTGCGCTGCCTGAAAGCCATCACACGAAATGCATTGTTCAAGTAATCCCGTAGCTTGCCTAGAGCCATGGGTTCTGTGAAGAAATAACCGGAACCAAATTGAATCTGCGCTTGTCGTAGTACCGCCCCCATCACAGTGGGATCGATTGGGGCCTTACCTCCGGATCCGTTGTAGTTGTGAGTGACAAGATAGTGCAGACTGAACAGACTTTGTAATAACCGTAAACAAAGTCGTGGTCCTAATTCGTGCGGTTCTCCGCGGACCATAGTTAGACATTTTTTATACGCCCATAACGGAAGAGGAACCGTGTGAATGCCACCTATGAAAATCTCTCTGGGTTCTTTCGGATTAAGTATAACGATAGGGTTTCCGACCAGGTTATGCGCTTTTGTTGGCGATGAATGCGATGAGGTTGGCAGACGCGTTCGTTCCGTGTTATAGTCGCAGCGGACTGTTTGTTCTGGACAACGGTTCGTCGCATCTGTTGGAGAATTATGTCCACATTCTTCGCGATCAACGTCCATCGATGTGAACCCCATCATCTTGTACGGTTTTAATGCATTGATTCCTGTAGACAACACTGATGTTTGATAAGGGGGTCGGGCATATGGCCCACCCGGCCTTCGGCTAGCTCCAATAACACGTGCGTTGTCGTACAAGGTGGACCAGATTGAACGACTGGTGCCTCGAATTCTTCGACCTCTGAACCGGTTCACTTTAAATGGTCGATATGGGTTGCTGTTTGGTTGCAACTTAGGCACATCGCCAGGATTCCAATTGATTGCGTCATCGTTTGATGGAAGCTGCCAATAAAGGTGCAAAGAGCAATTAAATCAAAGTAGTCATGATTTTGTAAGGAGTACATTTTTGAGTATGGCAGTCAGAAGGTACAACTTTTGACACATTTCTTTCTCATATTGTCGTTAATCGTGAACGTGACTTTAGTCTGAAAACAAACCAGTAGACCTTAACCGAAGTGGACAAGACGATTGCGAGCAATGTTTACAACTAGACTGATGATGAGAGAAAACTGACAGGGTTTGAGCACAGTAGACGAACTACGGATGGTTTACCAGGGAAGCTTTGTAGTAGTTCAGAATTTTTGGGTTATAAACGGCTATGAAAATGGCGGACGATGTTACTGTACTGAGCTTGTAACATGTGATCGATAAGAACCGTTCAGTGATTCGTCTCTGCTGAACTTCACTAATCAGTAGATAAGCTAATGCTTCTCTGTCAACTTGACTTCTGCTACTTGACCCTGGAGACGCAAACAAGCGCCATATTTATGTCTCATTCGAATGTATATGGAAAGCTTTTAATTGAATTCGGATAGTAACTGTCAAAAACCGTAGCCACGAAGGTAAAATTTCTATTGTGGCATTCCTCATTATAGAATCATTTCAGTGTTTCTTTATGTATCACGAAAACCACTGTGTTTAAGCTGATTGTAGCCTGTGTTCATTGGTATAGAGTCAATGAGTGCATCTCGTAAGACGAGAACGTCTTAGTTTTTTCGAGCGGTTAATAATTATGCCATGGTACTTTGTAGGTCGATGCGAGTAGTCACTACAGAAGGTTTGATGTTTCCAATGTTTCTTGTATATCGTATATCGCATTGTTGAACAAAAATTGTACAGAAAAAAAGTTGGCATCATACTCGGAGCAGACTTGACACTCTCGTCGTGCTCTGGACCAATGCACAGCGCTTCGAATGCATGCAACCCGTAACTAGGAATACCTCGCTTAGTACAGTAATAGCACACACAAACAAATCAGTGTGGTGATCTCCACCGAATGTGGACCAACTTGTCGATTACGCAGCAGAACGAAAACGTTATATTCATAGCAAACTATTGCTGATATCGTTTCCAGTCAGCTGAAGTCGTTAGAGACGTCCACGCTAGTGTGGTAACCGACAAGCCGAAGTTTGAATAGCACTCATCAGAGATCACCTAGACTGAATATCGAAATATGAGAACACATGTAAAAGTCCAGCGAGCAGATAACGAGAGCACTGCGCTTGTCGTGTCTGGTCTGCATCTGCTAACTCTACTTTTGTCCCACCTCACGCTTATCTCTTAGAACCCCCGATTATAATACCATTTCAACCATTGCATACCTTTTCTTACGATCTATCTGTCAAAATAGCTCAACCTTGCCCAATAAATCAAGTTATGTTCTCTTATTGGAAATACATGAATGTTTCAAATATTTTTGTGCTAAAAACAACCCATTTACAGAGGTTGCAAAAATTACTGGAGGGCGTGCGAAGCTTTCTAGTATCACATCCGCGTAGTTCACCTTTTTGTAGGTCACCGCCTCGTTCCCTGACATTATGGGAACGAGTTTTATGTTTGCTAAAGTGAATAAAATTCCAGTTACCTAATCCGTCCTAAACTCTCTCACATGTGTTCAGCGGGACTCAGCACCAATGAACCCGTTTGCCCTGGAAAGATCTATATACCGACGGTCTTTTTGTAAACACAAACTACTTCGTCCCTCTAGATGTTGAAATGTTTTCACTTGATTTTTAGGTCGTTAACTTTCAATCAACGTCTGTACACATATAGGCCGGTAACTGACATAATCTGAATAACGTGGGCCAATGCACAAAGCTACTTATTTTTGTCGTTTGAAGCAGTCCTCTCTCTTTTCTCCGTTGGATATCACACTCGGGCGATAAATTCTACCGGGAAGTACAGTCACCAAACCTCTAATCACGTTCGATCTATCCTACTAGACCTCTTGAATACACTGTACACGTTCAACAACTCACTGCTTTAATTGTATACCCACCTGAAATCCAGCAATCTTGAGTTCACGCTCGTGGACACAGGCAAACGTTAGTGAAAGCCGTGTGCGTTGTCCGATGTGTGAAAGTGCTAGGAACTAAATTGTGAGAGCGTAGGTAAATGATAATAGCAGATAAAATCGAACATACCTTGTAGGATGTGGAATCGGAGTTATGTCCAATTATATGGACTTAAGATGCTTGTGTTCGACCCATCTGCTCAGTTATTTGAAAACGTGACTTGGTCATGACAAAGGTATGAGAAGAACTGTGACGCCACATCACTGTTATCTCTGTCAGCCAGTACGCATCAAGTGGGCTGATCACATCAGCCATACCATCGTTCACCAACGAGCATTTAGAAAACTCTTTGATAAGTGACCAGTTAGTTAGGTGATACAAAAGCACTGGCTGGGTCGCGTAGTTCGCATTCCAGCTTAGCGTTTCTATCGCATCGAACGTTTTTCGAAACAATCAACAGTGGGATGAAATCATGCAATAATCTTGCAACGACGTGACCAGGAAAGCTGAAGACGCTGACTCTTCCAATAAATAGTCTGAGGGACCTCATGAGCCTTCATATGGTTGACTGAAAACTCTATCTGGCCTGTTAGGTTGCCACATTCACTGGCGCGCTTGCATCCGTATCAATACTGTCTATTAATTTAATAGCACATTATCCAGCTTTTTGTTGATATACAAGTGACCTCTTCAATAGATGCGATGTTACGGGTGAACCCGAAGATGAGCAGTAAAATGTGATCAAAGGGAGTGAGACTTGTGGTAGAAGTTAAACAGCAATCTATATAGTTTCACCAATACCTGTTACTTTAGTGTGCTGTTAAACAAGACTTTTTCAGAATGTAAAGCACATGGACCATTTCTCATATCATCATATATTTCATTATCATTGATGAAATTAGAAACAGGGTATTTCATTCTTGACGGTTCGGTAATGTATTCTGAGCATAAAAAGGTTACTGACTGAAAAAATTAAGCCACCAATCTCAATCGGTTAACTGTAATAGCTGTACAAATAATGATTTATGTGGACTTACAACTGTTCGGCTCAGCTAATTTTACACAAATGTACAAACAGCTAACTTTCAGAACTACCGTAAAATGGTCAGGAATGTCATTGCTACTGAACATTTAAAGTTACACGCAAGTTTGTCTGCAACCAATCTGGAAAACACTGTTAGGATTGTACAAGTGTGAACGCTCGATTGTTTCCGTTTCCTGGTTATCTAAACAGAGATGAGCTCGGCTCACAAGGAATAGTGATGAACATAATTTGGACAGGTCATAATCATCATGGTTTTCGGTTTCAAGCCATATCCACGGATAAAATGGCTCGGGCTGCTGTTGATTGTGATAATGGTCCACAAAGTTGTAGGGTGATAAATGAAGACAAATGCATAACGAAGAAAAAGACAAAGTAGGTTACAGATGAATGTAACAAAATATAAGAGTCAGTAAATATGTTGATACAAGGTCGTCACTGACTGTAACACAATATAGTATCGTAGAGTATTTTCAACCAGCTATATGAATCATCACGTACTCCCCAACCAGATGTACAGCACCTTCAAAACTTACTCAATAGAACGACCAGGACTTTCGTAGTCTCTGATTACGTCATCGCCTGGCCGACTTACGGTTCTTCTCAACTATCAGCAACCACACTGAACAATGCGTGGCGCCGCAGACGGTCCGTCTGCATACGGTGTACGTGAACGGAAACAGCGAAGACTGCACGTCTTCACTATTGTGGTTATCGGTCGCAAACCTGCATATTTCCTGAACATGTGCCGATGAACTGTCACGCTGCTCATAAAGTCATCATTTGATGCAGACCAACTGGCGGAGACAACGTTGACCAAATACCTAGTGTTTGTGTGTGTCTTCCGCACGACTGGACCAGGTCTGTGATCTGTAGAGCAAGTCACGGTGCGCACATGCATTGTCAATTCTTCCTTTTGATCGATGATTGGACTTCTTTGCGACGCCACATGTGGTGAAGATAGACGGATCAACGTTATGATTCCGTTATGCTCATGGACACCTCAACAGCAGTGTTCCGGGCTGACGAGTTGACACCGTCTTAGTACGTAAACCAAACGACACTTTCTAGTGACTTGTCTGCAGTAGTAAAGATGGGGTCAGTGCAAACCGGATCTTGTGACAATACTTTCCACTTTGATGGAGCGTAGTGCATACCGTGCAGACCAGGCATATCATTAAACCAATTTGACCTAGTCTGTAGGAAGACCAAATGAAGCGATACCATCCGCACAGTTGATATCCGCCAGCTTACTAATTAGTGTAAGCTTCACTCCGAGATCTTCGCATCTTCTGAGTTCTCCCTCCAGAATATCCTGGGACAAGTCTTGACCAGCACAATCGTTTATTTTGCAAAGGGCATTCAACATAGTGTTGCAATTTGATCAACAGTTCAGAACTGCTAAACCACCGAAACACTTATCGTGAATAAACTACTAACAGTTCAAGGTCTGTTTTTGCTCTTACATAAGTTGAGGCTTGGTTACTAGAAGGTGAACAAGACTTGCATTTTATTGCCACTTTCGCATTCATGTAGACTTTCCATCCAGCCTCGTTTGACAAGACGTATTATATTTGATTGCCACTGTCATTAAGGCTCCTCATTAGTACATATTCTTACAACTACCAATGCTTTGATTTCTGTGTGCATTTTCATAAGTCAACCGAAGTGAACATTGCTTCCCTGTGTTCACGGATGAATACCCAGCCACCTTCGTCTTTCTGTTTGTTGTTGAGATTATCCACTTGTCTCGATAGAAGACAGTTATTGTCTCGTTAACTACAGCCTATGACCTCACAAACAGAACTTCTCTACCAACTGAAGTCACGATGAAATATGCTATATTTTTCTATTACTGAAAATTAAATGATTTCGGTTAATATACCCTGAACAAAATTCGCATGTGCTGAAAGCTTTTGTGCTAAGGTAGCCCGACGTCTGATTACTGCAGCCAATTTCTGTTTGTGTTTACGCTTAAAAGATCACACCGAAAACACTACACATAACCAAGGTGTGACGAACTGCTTGATTGTAACCCACGGGTCAAAAACTATGACAGGTACACAGTACACTCGAACTACTATCAAAATACCACCCAACAAATCAATGATTTCAACTTGCATAGAAGTCCTAGTCGAGGGGTCATCGCCTGGAGTTAACACGACAGTAACTGTATCTCCTATCGAGACGATCGGATAACCTGATCATTACTCACAAGCGAAAGTGGTCGGACGTTCACATATGCTAATTCAGTCGTGCCTAATATGAGGTCAGTGGCGCAGTGGTCAACACGGTTACCTCATGAACAGCGTGGTCGCAGTTCTAGTCGCGGTCGTCGCAAATATAAACACTCTAATCAGAGCGAAACTCGAGTCTAGTGCTTGTTTTCGAAAGGGGCCGACTGGAATGTCTATGGGAATGCGATAGCTGCGATCAGTTGTGGGTGATGTTCATTCCATATGAAAAGCCAACTCAGTTGATTGCTTTTACTGTATTCTAATACCGATCGTTACATTTTTTCGCATGATGTCGTTCTTGATTTTAAACGTGCGTAAGTAAACTGTGTCGTCGAATCTTGTGGAATCTGTAGCCAGGTTGATTATACAGTACTAAATTTTGTGTATTTTTTTTAAATAATCGTCTGTGTTAAATTTACAACTTTTAGTACCGGCGCAATTGTTTTTTTTTCATGGAAAATTCGTTTACTGATGTTTCTTTAACTCATTCAGAGTGGAAATGACATTGTAACAAACTGTTGGAATAAATTAACGGTCGTTTCGAACAGTAGACCGAATACCACTAACTTAAGGCTCAGTAACAGTCGATTAGACATACTGTCCGATTAATCTTTGGGTTTTGAGGTGTGTGGATGTAGTCGTGATCTATTTTTGGTTCTGATAAATGTGCACTTTAGTGACAGCACTGACCGTCTTCTGGTTACATTGTTGATGTGTTTTGGAGCTCCATAGTTGATCGTGATCCTCTGTCATCATCCCTGATGTTATTATAAAGGATCACTGTCATGTCCGGCAAAAGATTGTGTTACCCTTCCTAAATCATAAATATTGCCAAAGAAACGGACATTGACGTGAAACGTTCAGATTCCGACCAAACGACCCAAACTATCAAGGTAGCAAATGTCTTAATCAGTCTCACCCACCGAGAACGTGATGTCAAAATCGTTTCAGCCAACTTGTAACATTTGTAGGTCCATATTCTCGCCACCCACATGCAAGCTTACAGGCGTGCTGATGTTGTTACGCGTCTGTTTTAGTGGGGGTGACAGTTAGAGCTTTCTGCACTAGGATTGTTTCAGCAAACGGGCTGGGACAGGCGTGCAAAAGCACACACAAATTGATCAGTCCTGTTGGACACGACAATACACGAATGCTCCGTTTGACACTGCACACATTTACAAAAATGACACGTTTGCGCATGTTTCCGGTTACCCTAACATGTGTAACGTACCCGAAAACCTCAAGTTTTACATGTTACACGTAAGGACCACACGCATACAAGATTCGACAAACGCTGGACATCGTGTGATGCGGTAGGTAGCTTGTTTGCTGCCAGGCTGACGGACTGAATTCGTAAGTAGACTTTATGGAAACGCCGAATTCTTCAGAGATACAGCCAACTGGGTGCCCAGCTATCACAATGCCTGCTTGATTGCTTTCCGAGTTCAGGCAATTGGTATTGTATGTAGGCATGCATGTAACACGTTTGTTCATGACAGCATCGAACAGGCCAACGGAGGGATGAACAAATGTTCCAGATCAAGTGTGATCTTTCTATTTGTTTAAAACTTTACTTATTTGGTCAGCCGTAATCCCGTTTTGTGTATAGGTGGGTCATAAGAACAATGTGTCTGACTGTGATGCGGAGAATACAGCAAAGGCGCATCCTCAGTGTTCTTGTTTTCAGTTGACAGTGCTACTCGATCAGTGAACGGCGGTTACGCTCTGATTTTTCGCAACCTCAACCAAGCCGTGGGCAAAAATTAACGTCCATTTCAACCGGACTAAAAAGTGCACCGCTTCTGACTGTAGACGCTTGTGGTTCTGTACAATCAAAAACGACCGTTATTTCGGCAGAATTTATCAATGAGGATACGATTTAACATGGAGCGAGGCTAGAATTGATGTTGAACAACGTTTTTTCTAGCTACTCACTTCTGTTCTTGACAGTAAATTCATGACAGTCGGACAGAAGTGAACAAACCGTTTTGTAGACTACTGAACATTTGGATTAAACAGACGTTTAAATTACGCTGTCGCTGATCAGATTAGCTGCTCTTTTATGCACTTGCACGGCCTGATTATCCACTCGTCCAGGGTGAATCGTGAACTTTGATGCTGTCGGCTGTTCTGTACATCGTTTACTGCACATACTGTGTATTAACGTCATTCCTCTAGCTATCATTTAGCACTCAACTCATGATGGCTTTAACGTTTTCCAGAACTGAGGAGCTGTAAACAATTTCACATCTGAAGTTGATGACTTCGAAGACATAATAATATATATGACAATAGCACATCACTGGACTTTTCAAAACTGTGCAAAGAAGCACCACTATGTCGACTCATTTCTGAAGTAAAACGTCTCAGTGATTATCTTCAAGTGACAACCATACCAGTTCGGTTGCGTGAAAAGCCTATCACATCATCCTGTTCTACAGTGCCCACCTTCCTAACCATGGCAACATTAATGTGTTAAATATCCACACAAGTCCAAAGAGGCTGTACTCTGTCTTATATATCCATGTTTTCGGCGCTCCCGAAAAAATCCACTCGACCTACATTACGTAAATCTGTTTATTTCTTCACAATACGAGCAGTGTTCTTCAGACTTTCAAAGGACCAATTAAAAAGACGCTACGTAACCAGTAGATGAAGGATTTTGCTACAACAAGAATCATTCTGATTATTCTCCAATAAGCCCAGCTGAACAGACAAGTTTTGACTGTGCTACAAATGGGTAAAGTCTGTGTTTAAAATAAATTAAGCTGGGTGACGCAGTGGATTGGTTGAACGCAATTGGCCATGTCATACACGCAAAGAAAAAATGTGTGTTGCATTTTATGTCAGGTTACCACTGCTGGTGTCCAACAGCATGGAGTGAACATAACTGACTTTCTGATCATGATTGATCGCAAAAGAAAACTTGACAATCATAGGTTTTCTCGGTGTCTAGGAGATGTGAAGTATTGGCATAACAAGAATCCACATTCACGAAAACTCGTGTGCAGGTCATGACTTGTTCGTGAATGCTCAAACAAAATATGTTCACTGGCGACGAACTGCTCAAGTGGCAAGCTACTGAAGTGTACTTAGAGTTGAGATATGCTACGTTTTTAACGGCCTATGATTAAATTTTAAAATAATTAGGTGGTGTTTTGTCGGAAAAAGGCACGGATTCTTCTGTTGCCTTGGGGGAGTGGCTGGCTGCCCTACGATCCAAACTGGAAGGATATAGATTAACTACTATTGCAAACGTTGAGTTCCATCATGCATGTGTCCAGCCCATGAGATGAGTCCAGCGGCGTGGATTGTAAATGATGATGGTGTCCAACTGATTGAAGAGATTATTTAGTAAAATGATAGTTTCAGTTAGGAAACTACAGAGATTTTCTAACAGCTAGTCATTTCCAACAGATTCTTCTTCAGATATGACATTATTTGTTCAGAATTTAGTCCTGCTGTAGAAACAAGCCGTCAATTAACAAGCAATGAATAATTGCTACAAGCTACACGTACCAGCCAGTACCAGCCAGTGAGAAAATTACTCAGGTGCACCAACAAATCCGAATTCTCTTTATTGCGACATTGGGTGCGTTTGTATGACGCAACCGTCAGACTGTTAGTGGCATACGGAACCGTTTCAGTTTCTAACACTACGCCACTTTTTAGATACTTCAACTTCCGGTGAAACAGATTGAGAGCGTTCATTTTATGTCCAAAAGCAGCAGATGCGTTTACACAAAATGGCATATGTTACTTGAATTCTTGTGCTCGGATATAAAAGCATACAATAAATTTAACAAATTTTCTTTCTTACTTTTGGTGTTTCACGCTTTGGCTAACCAGTGATCGGTGAAAAGATGCAAATGGAAGAAAAGCAGACAATGAAACAAAAAAGAAGCTGTATCGGTGAGAAAAGCCATAGCTTATGTAACTAATCGAAGACTTGTTCGCGGAATCAATCAGTTGCGTTGTGCACGCAAACGTGCATCCGGGCCTAGTAGGCAATCGGACATCACGTGAACTATCGGATATTTCCGCTGAAAGGTCACGATACAACTTTCTTATCCCTAATAATCTTTGATGCTTTCTTACGCAGCATGTTATCCGAAAGACATATTATAATCACAGTGCCGATCAGTTAACTAATCTCGGCGGAACATCCCACAACTTTTATGATCAAGACTCGGTAACGTTAATCTCAGGTTTGTGTGAACATCGTTCATTTTCGTCCTGTCACTTCAAGCTGAACAAAACAGTGTTCGGTTCAGCTAAAATAAGGCAATCTGTACAATGTCTAGTGCGACTAAATGATGCAAACGATGAGGCCAACGCAACATGGTTGACCATATCCATAGTTCTGAATATGATCCATGCAGCTATTTCTGACACGCCTGTTTGCGACACGTGATCCATTGAGCTGTGGTTCGTCTGACTATTTGTTCTGAATATCGAACGCAGCTGTGTGTGAATAGGGTCAAGTTGTCCATTCTAACGGGAGTTTTCGTTATAGCAGCATTTGTCATAACGTACACAACAAGCACTATGTAGCAGGGAGAGATTTCGGGATCAGAGAATTCCCTCGTCATGGTAGTCTCTTCCTTAAAACAGTGTTCCTTATCGTAACACTCTGGAGCAGTTGTATTCCACAGAATTAGAATAGCTGAAGGTGTTTGGTACTGACTGCGGTCATAATCATATAGTTCCCAGTTTTTCACGAATCACGAAGTGATGTTTCTTACCATTTATATTCCTGTTGTATAAACTGGACTTATATTCGGCGCTCCCCTTTTGACAAGGAGTTCCTTTACCTAGATTCAGTACACATGAAAAAATTGCAGAATACCTTGTGTACAAAAATCTACACTTAACGGAAAACATTTCAGAGAAAGAATATGAACAGTTTTCGTTTGAGATACCACTGTGTACTATGTATGCACAACTCTTTATTTGTTCTCAAAAATCTGCCAATTCGTGTTTTTTTCCAAGGAAATTGTGAACATAACATTTTCCGGACGACCCACAGCATCTTATGCTCGTGTCAGGTAATAACGACGTCAGGTTCTGCTGTGGTGTCTAATTAATAGGATTATTTCGAACCTCCAAAATGTGGTTACCTGCTGACAATGTAAACATGCATTGTAGGACTGTTGACGAATGCCTGTTTCTTTTCTGCTGTAAACTAGTGTTGTGATCCGAGAACGCGGATGGCACAAGGGTTATTCATCCGACAAAGCGATACACGGGTTAAGCATGTAAACCAGACCTGTCACAAAACCACTCATTTGCACGCAGTATTCGGCCTCAGACAGTCTCGGCTACCACAGATGTTAGTGCTCAGTTCCATTAGGTAGCAGAGACCGTTATGGGTGATGCTGCACTTTGATGATCCTTCCTGCAGTCTTTTTGTGGTTTGTGCGTTGCAAAAAACATGCCCTGCACCTGCTACTGAATAGTCGCGGTACGAGTAGTATAGTAGGATCGCTCAGCTTCACCGCACTAGTTGTACGGTCGAAACTCGGGTGTATTTCCACCCAGAGGCTATGGCGTTGTGGGGCTGATAGAGAAGTGAACACAATCCAAAAAATAATTCACTTCAAGTCTCTACTTCAGAATTGTACTTCACACTGCAAACCTACATAATACGCGAGCCACATATGTTTGAAAATTACAGGTGTAACAGTTTGTCATATGCGACTTCAATGAAAGCTCAGTCCAACATTGCCATTCATCCTGCTGTTTAATCTAATACAATGTTCTGCCTCTTCGCCGCTGAGCTGTCTGTCTTCAAAGCGATTATGGCTACTTACTTTTGGCAATTCGGAGCCTTCCATCTACAGCCTTTCTGAACAGTGCTGCGACAAGAAGATTTGGAAATCAAGAGCATTTTGAGCAACTGCTAAAGAAACTGTGATTGGCACAGTTCAGGATGACATGTTTCTACGGCTTCTAAAGGTCTTACCATTCACCACATCGGTATCGAAGGCTCTATTTATATTGTTTCCATTTGCAACTCTGCTCTTTACTGATACCATGCTTGTTTGAGTGTTGATAACCATTCCTCCTCCCAATGTTTTTGTTTAAAAATGATACTTCTGTGGAAATTGGTAGTTTCTTACACTGTTTTTGCTGAACGTGCTGACAGGCAGCTAACTAAATAGACCTATCGGGGTTACTCAGTCGATTACACAAATATCATCATTAGGTCCATCAGCCGACTATACGTACACAGCGGACTGTTAGTGAGTTCAATTAATGTTCAGTAATTAGCACTGGACATCAGCCTTGATAACACGGAACAAGTATCTACGCCAATCCTAGTTGATTTAATGCCGAACACCCGTTCGGCCTAATCATTGTTTGATGTTTGAGCAACCCTTATGTACGTTTTTAGCATGTGCAGTCAGCTCGCCGTTCTATACATGCCGTATGTGACGGGCATTGGTGAGCGGAAATTATCATCGTTACCTATGCTGGTGACTCGTACTAGAGAGCGACCCTATCCGCTTGATGGCATTGTTAACGAGGTCGAGCTGCATGTGACATTTTGGCTTGTATACCGTCAGCCAACTATCTATAACAAGCTGATGGTGTTAGACATATCCGCCTGAATAACTTTCAACGGCCCACAAATCGCTGAATCAAAAGTATTTTCATTGATAGGTCTTCTGCTGAAAGCTGGCCATTTAATCACTGATATCCCTAACTTGATATACAGTGGGGTTATTAGGAAAGAGCAAGCATACTGAATTCCGAAGCCGTTAGCTCTTTCTTGACTAGAAGTTGTGATGCTATCTTCACCACTTATCACCAAAATGTCAGATTCATTTCTTTCATCCAACTATTGGGACAGTTATCCTGTTTAACTGCACCTCTGAGGCTAATATTTGAAAAACTAAGTACCGCCGCATCAAGCAAAGTGAAAGAGTAAATTGAGTTGTTTCGTCTATCACATTGTGTAACTTCCCAAAACTTAGCATGATCGGTTTATAATGACGTGGGGGGCTAAACTATTTTCACCATTCGCAATAACTCAAGCGTTCTAGTCAAAGCAGCGTAAAATGCACAGCGTATGCTGCACAAGGTGTACCAAGTCACTAGCAATTGTTCAGTCATGTTCTGCCAGCCGGCCCTTTATCCTTCAAGCACGATTTCTGTGGACTTAATCAGAGTGTCAAAAATACAGCAACCTATTTCACTTGTTATTTTTACGGCATGCACAAGGGTTACGTACAAGAGGCTAAACGTTTCCATTGAAAGGATATGAATTATGCACTCATTTTGGAAGCAAATCACGCTTGTTTATTAAGAGAAAATTAGAAACACTTACAGGCGGCGTAATGTGGACACTGGAGTCGAGCTGCTTAGCCAGGTATGCTGCTGTGTGACCACACATGAAAATCATACGGCATCTCTACCGAACATCGACTTCGTCAACTTTGATACTTGTAACATAAGCACATCGATTTTTGGTACTAATCAGTTATAACCAGCGCAGCAAAGATATTAGTTCTAATTTTGGGGGAAGCGCCTATTACGTTGATCTATCTGTAGCTGTCATTCCTCCAAGCATAATCAAACAGAAGAAAGCTGGAGACTGTTGTGAAAGAACAGATAATATTCTCCGTGCTTTTGGTACCTAGCAGTGTATTTTTTAGTGTAACTCACATTTCTGTTTTGACTGTCTTATTGTAGTTAATTGGACAGCGGTCTTAACAATATGATGCGGTTCTACTTACGAAGGTATTAAACTCGTCGGTCGTCCACTGACTTCTACTCTGGTAACTTTAAAACCAACCATTCTAAAGTTGCTTCAAGTTGTAAACTTACATAAAGCTGCAGTTGCCGATGGCTGGTTCACCAGATAAACCCTTAATGTTGTCTGTTCCGATACACTAGAACGTTGCGAATGTTTAGTAGACCACCACGGTCAGCATATGCTTGAAACCGAAGTGCCTGGGAGTGAGACTGTTATTCCGCTTACCATGAATACTTTCAGACCATGGCTTGGATGTCGGAATACATGAGTGACTAATAAAGGTGTGGCACACAGACCAGGGATGATAATATAACAACCCGATAATTCACAGCAGCTGATAACGAGAGGTGTAAGCAAGAGTATCATCCAGGCAGTTTACTGAACACTAGTCAGTTACTACAGAAAAGAACAGATATTAAAGGATACGGGACTGTAATTAAGCCGTCAGAATCTGAGGCGACATCCATCTGTATCACGTGCAACAAGATCGGCATCTGCTACAACACATTGTACAATCACAGGCACGGTGAATGCAGTAGTCCACGTTCTTTGGATGCTTTCGAGTAGTTTGTCCAAACACATTAAGCGCAGAACGCTTACATTACGTAACGTTACGGAGCAGTTTCCCAGGTTGCAATTACAGTCGCACACACAGATGTTTCGGTGGTTTGCCAACGTTAGCGCTACTCACACTTTATCTCTGGATTTACTTCTATATGTTATGGCTTAGTCGCATGTCTGGTATGTGTTCAGTGGTGTATAGTTTTGTAAACCTCTCTCACATACAAAGAATGATAGCCAACTTCCATTCCAGTCAAGGATAGGAATACTTTACAACGGTGTATTGATGGAACAGTGTCTGTATATGAAAATTGTGATCACATGCGCGCGTCTTCAGGTCCGTTTATACGACACCTTAGTTTACTGATTAAAAGGGCTACTATACAGTAGAATATAGTAGCCCGTCCAAACGTTGCGAACTTTGTTAGGTTCACATGACGATTGTAACGGCTTTCTTGACCTCTTAAACGAACGAAGAAACGAAGAGTCAAGCCTCAAGTTGATGGATTTACCTGAGTGACCAACCTTAGGATCATTTTCGATAAAAGCAGTCAAGTGCACTTGGTCCTCTTTAAACACAGTTTAGTGAAAATCGCGTACAAAGATCCACGGGGAAATATGACACTGGAACTAAATAACACAAGTTGAACAGAAGCTGCAACCAGTGTGTCACTAAAGAATTAATGAGAATTCGGCTCGGTTACAGTAGTTTAGGTTGTCAATAAACACGTCAGAGAAAGCTTCCCAAATCATATTATTAGTGAAATTTGATTGGACGGAGCGCGAGCAAACTGCTTTTGTCAAAAAATCCGTCTGGATTACACAATAAGTGGAGAAAATTGCGCAAGTCTACATACATACATAAACGCCAGTACCAACTGAAGTTGATGAGTAGTTTTACCTTCAAACCAAAACTAATGTAGTGAATAGCAGCTAACGATATCAACAATAGTCACATCATCCTAAAGTTTCTCCATAGAAGTAACGTCACCACCTCCGGTCAAGATGCTAGTGTTTTTGCTAACAACTAAGCGAGAATACCAATCACCGTCAACAGCAATTATTCCGTTGATTTCAGCATCGTAACTGTCAAACCATGCGTCGTGTTTCAAAAGCTAGAAAGGTTTCTTGGTAACAGTCACCCAGCTCTGATATCATTTCACCAGTGGTTTTGAAAAGATCAGCAGAAAAGGGGACGACAAGTGAGTTCGGTATTCATTCATTTTATGGATCAGAACATTTTTAAGAAAGCCTGAAAATTCAGTAAGAAACCTCCATTTTCAAGGGGTAAACAAACCAGCCGGAAAACAACAAGCAAACTATCTTGCTGTCCCTGATCTCAGGAGACTAAGAAGACACAATTTGAAACTGAACACCACCCACTTTTAATCAAAATCCTCTTATCCAGATAATACTTTCCTCCACCCCAATGCTAACGGCAGTTCCTGATCGCGGGGTTATGGACTGGAGTTAACAGGACAGTTACTATGTCTGTAATCGAAACGACCACTCATTCTGTACACTGTTCACGTGAGGTTGCACTTGAGCGTTTAGATATGACTGATCGGTCCTGCTTAGTATAAGGTTACTGGCGTCATGGTTAACATTCCAGTCTAACAGGTATGAGGGTCGGAGTTCAAATATCGGCTCATACAAGGGTAAGCACTACTGACAAGCTCTAATAAAAGCGAAACGTGAGTCTAATGCTTCCCTACGGAGTCAGATGGTCGAATGTCTTATCATGATGCAAAGATTGTGATCAAATGTTGATGGTATTTAGTTTAAATTCAGTTCAAAATAAAATTTGCAATCATTCGGTGGCTCACATTATGCGCTCGCATTATTCCTTGGTACTCAACATAGATTCCGAGGTTGCTTTATATGACTAGTCAAACCCTCTGAAACTAGGAAATAATGGGCCAAGGTTGTTGATGGAGGTACATCGTGAGATGTTAGATTTTGGAATTTTTCATAGCTTACGATACAGTCAAGCACGCAAGCCCTCTTCTTGAGTGAAACATTCAAACTTGTGGACTGTTTCTTACGACAAACAGTCACCTGTGATGGTACAACGTGGTGTACCAAAAAGATGGCTTAAACTGGGCCAGTTCTCAATGGGCTATCGGCATGTCAGTGGGGTCCTTATTTTGACCTACTGATGGTTGTATCAGCCGTTGTATCCTCTGAGCCACATTCTTACCCTTTCTACGAATCTTTTTCTCCGCGGTCGCTGGCTTAATCTGCAGCATCAGATGGATAGACTGTACTACAAACAACTTTCTTCCATTGCCTGGATGTGGTCACTTCTGATATCCTAATAAAACTACTGTAGCAGAGCCATCAATAGATACTTAAAACGGAGTCTTCAGATACATATCGATGGCGCTAGTGCGAGTTTCTGGACAGTTTCCTTGTGACGTGAGAATTTCAATGTCAGTGCTTGCACGTTATTCTTTGATTACTTCATGTCTGATTGCTCTGCGTGAGTTACACTTCTCTTCTTACTTTCTTGTTAACCTTACCTTATTTTGATTCACATCTCCATAAATCTCACCATTTCTGAAAGGAATCTCATTCTTTGCCTGTCTCATCTGGTTTCAACTTACAACTAAGCTGCTCACCAGATTTTATTTCATCTGAATTATTTACTCAAGTAACTATGTGTTTCCTCACACCATCTTCAGTCAATCACTGTTCGCGATCGCACGTCGGGATGCAAAGCATTCGTTATACCATATCTATCAATGTACGGGCTTTAAACGAACAAACATCGACCCGAAAGAAAGTTCCTTCTCAAAGTGTCCTCATAAATACCACAGCAGGTGTTAACTTAGCTTGCCTTGGTAAGTTGCTGTTTAGTTCTTCATATAGGCAGTACGTCCGTTGAAGGAGCATCGATTCACACCAAACGTCAAGTCAATAAATTCCACTATGCACTTCAGGAAGCGAGTGCGCAACACTTATTTAGTAATACTTTTAGTGAGCAAAACGATGACGTCACTTATTCAGTCATACAGTCAATTCATTTGTATACACTTTGCTACCGACAATAAGTCGTGCTGAGTAAGTGATACCATAAAAACCATGAGTGTGATTGCGGACCTACATAAGCCCATAACCGAACCTGGTGAAGAATAGGAAGTATAAAAATGGTCACCATTATAAGAGGGTGATTAGGTGAAGGGACATTCTTCTAAGCGGCAGACTTATAAGTAATCATCAACTAAACGTTAATCAGCTGTTTTCCCATTGTTCAATCTTACCACTGTCACTCAAGTTAAGAGAATCTCATCTACGGCTCATGAGTAAATGCCAGATTGCTAAGCCACCACAGAACGGTAGCAGAGATACACCCATTAGACACGGTCGATAGCACCAGAGGGGCACAAACTTAAAGAAATTACTTTACTTAGATCTTGCTCTTTGTTTCAGCACTAGTTTCAATTAAACAGACTTAACTAATGCTTGCTAGGTTGCAGACCAACAAGTAACGTCTCATCGATTTCAGTCAAGGGCAGTGGTCAAGGTAGATGAATGCTGATGGATCCACAACAAAGTTCAAAATCTTCGTTTAAGTGATCAGATTTAGTTAATACATCTAATGTGGAAATAAGCTTGAATTCGCAAAACGGAGAATAAAATCAAGAGGTTCTAAAAGACTCTGGGCATAACACATTAAATATATCTTATCACTTTAATGAAAATATTATAATTGCATTAATCCAGGTCATATAGTGGTTGAACATCACGCCTGAACATTTTATGGATTACAATCTAGGAAGGACACTGTTCTCAGCTGTCATGCATTAGCATCATCAATTCTTCAAACATTGTGAGTGAATGAAACGAATTTTTGTCGTTGTTGTTGCAAGCAGACTGGTTCCAGTTCTCAGCACACTCATAGACCGCAAGCAGAATATCATTATTTACTCATCAAATTACTTTTACGTCACATCGGCTGTTTAAAACTCATAACCATCAATCCCTAACTGACACTGCTATGCCACTGATCGAATACACACATTACTCGCAATAGCTCAAAACTAGTATTCAACAAAGAACGAAGTTCCCGTGTTTCAAGAATTGAAAAGAATAACTGAGTTTCATCAAACAACCAGCTTGACTTTTTGTTCACTGCCTCATAAGTTCGTGCAGAAGTTTGAAATATCTTAAACTATTGTCTTGGTGTATTTGTACTGGTTGAGGTATTAGTTTTGTTCATAATTCTAAACCGAAATTGAGAGGAAGTGATTAAAAAGGAATTTTGAAAAAGCTACTAGCGTGCGGTTATATTGGCTTGAAACAATGAAATGCACTGAAGCAACTTTCTGGTACAAGAACGTATTTGGTGACTTTCTGAGAGTTGGTTAGTGGAGTGGTTAAGGATATTGTCCTGTAAACTATCTCGTTTGAAAACACCATTGGAATGTAATTTTGAAACTTCAAGGAGATTTAACAGTGGTCATGAAGTTGTGCAACGTATTCTAACATGAATGAAGAACTTCTGTCCATACGATAGCTTGTCATTTTCTTATTCCACTTTCAATAACGGGTTCCTCAAACTCGCAGTCTTGTTCAACGTGTGTCTGTTTGTTATTCGATAATCTGGTGAGGATAGGGTTTTTTGAGCAACTGCTAACGCTGTCCTAAAGAATGGAAAAAGTACTGAGAACTGACCTGATGCAGCTGACCACTCTGAATGAGGCAGTCTCCTGAGTTTATGAAGATTCCCGTGACTGCTCTAAACACCCTCTGTAGGTGTCAGATCCCCTTTAAGATAAAAGCAATGAACCCACTCACTGGTTTTTGGTGAGGTTGGATTATGGGGTTGAATGTATTAAAACAATATTTGTGGTTCCACCACTTATTCTGCCAGAGCTAAGTTTGTTAGTTTGTTAGTCATAGAAGAAACTGACTGCCAGCCTGTCTCCTAGACTTTCTACTTACAGAGAACCAGTTAGTTTGGATGCTATTAAGGTAGAGTTTTGTGTTTCTCATGCAGTGCACTGGTGATGATTGAAGAACATTCAACGGTCTAAAAACTATTATTGTGAACACGATGAACTATTGCGCGAGCATCTTATTCAGTAGCATGACAGATTAATCGCTGTTCGTTCACCCTGCTATCGAAATTATGCCCGACTAGATACTCATGTAACCACCGTTTGGACGATCCTCTTAGTTACGAACTCGACAAGATAGGGCAGTCAATTTACAACAAAACTCAATTTTTAGCGAACAGCAATTTTATTTCAGCAACATCAATCTGAAAATTGCGAATATTTGTCATGTTTATGATGCAAGTGTATCTCTTTTAGCAGCCATACTGCTCCTTACTACATAGTTTGAAGTCTGTCGACATAGTCTGGAGTGGATCAACCATTAAACCATTCTACAATTTCATTATCACTGAAGTTAACGCTGCTGGTCAGTAACGTTCGAGTTATTTTATGCTTTCGCTGTATAAGATTGCGTATATGAACTCCTTTCAGGTATTCGGTAAACAATCGTTTGAAAACGGGTTCAGAAAATGCCCCTTAACCCAGTAGATTAGTGTTCCGAAAATATTAGGGTATCAAACTTGGACAAGGTGACATTCAAACGGGTAGCTCGTGTAATGTGGCTTTGAGTGGTAACATTCGGACTTGGAACCTTGTAGGCGAGTTACCTCTCAACTTCTCAGCAACCGTTTGCGTTCTACAGTTACGTACGTTCCCCTACGATTTACTCACGGTATCGGAAGTCTTCACATCTGAGATGGTAAATCCAACAGAAATTCAGAGTTGTGTGCTAGTAACCTTGCTTCTGGTGTGTTTTTTAACTTCGTCGTGGAATAGTTTCGGGTTAGTAACAAGCTATTGAACAACATCATGCTTATTGTGTGACTGGTCCTCTTTTACAACGGCTTTGATGTGTTTTCTTTGTGCAACAATTTATCTCTATCAACAAAGTGTTGAAGGTCTGGAAGTGCTTAGCTGTTTCTCATCACTGTTGTAGTTCCCGATGCTCTACTCCATTGGAGCTACTCAGTTGGAACAAAGTTGCTAACTAGGTTGGAAATATATTTACCGGCAACTTTACAGTACTGATTAAGTTCGGTTGAAATGGTGATGTAAAGCTAGGCAACACTGTTGTACTGTGTCTCTTCTATTCAACCTTCTCAAGGTAGACCTTCGGACTCACCTATTTAGAAATGTGTTAACCAGTTCTGTATACACAGTTCGACTCCGTTTCAAGTTGGTCAAATGGTGCCGTAAATTGCATTTTGAGTGATACTATAACTTCAACAGTGAAAATAGAATAAAAGCACTCACTCATCTCGTTAGTACTATCTTCAATCTGCTGACCTATTCTAATACTCTTATTACCTCGAGTAATTTTACCTCACGGAGTGACATTAGTACACACTGAGTAGTCTGGGAAATTCATTTTTGAGAGATTAAATTCTTCAATTTTTAAGTCCAGTATAAAAGAAGGAGGGTGTTTTGAGTAGGTCGTTGTGCTGGGTTGTTATAGGCACGGATGAAGACCTGATGGCTGTATGAATCAATGACTTTAAGCTTTGACGTAAATTTACTTGTTAGACGTATCCTGACTGATATAAAGTAATTGCTCATACTCTGTGAAGTCTTTGTAACACAGCCTGAACAATGAGCCTTATCCCACAGTTTACTTGAGTCTCATATCAATGAGGGATTGTCTGGTCAATAATGAATAACCTTTCGTTCTTCAATACTTTTTCACAGTGTAATTCTACGATGCCTATTGTAAATATATTTTATTGGGCGCGGAATCCGAAACTAGTCCATATTTTTGCTGATTAAAGTCGCGGTATCAAAGACAGTGCCATGGATCGGGTTCACCGTCTTCTCTGAGCAAATTAGATGAATTTCCTTGGAAGACACTTCGCTGGTAGAAAAATCAGAGCCAACAAATTACGGTGTCTTCTGAAGTCATCATCACTCGTTAAAATGACGGCGATGTTGTCTATTTTTGTGGTTCTGTACTTGGCATCATATGCTTCAGGCAACTAGAGAAATTCGTGGTTGCAAATTCAACAGGTTTTCTGATTTTGTTTAATTATCTCCATCTATATCCTGTATTCTGTGGTGTGTCACGATGGAGGAAATGCGGTACTATACAAATTTCAAGCACTTTTGACAGAATCCGAGGAATCTTACCAACCAATCTATCCAAACTTTGTTTTTGTGGAATTATTACATTAGCATTTTAAATTTTCATCATGAGCATAAATAGTGTTCAGAACTTCTTGTCTTTAATGAGGTTATGTCAATTCCAACGCTATCGCTCCAACACAGGATTAGACTGAATCTAAATATCTTAAAACCCCCACTACTGACTTACAATCAAAATTTCGCCCCGAAATTTAAACCATTTATATGACTTCAACTTGGGACTATCGACTAAAATCAATTGAATAGTTATCATGTTTGCCGTTGAGACAGTCAAAAGTCTAGCATTACTCACAAGATAGTTTGTTTGGGCGTCTGGATATAATAATTCTCTTGTGCCCAATTTAAGGTCGTTAACGAAATAGGCTGCAAACTTGCCTCATGAATGCGTATCCCTAGACCAAATACTGATACTGGCTTGATCTAGCAGTATCGAAACATTAGCCTAAATTTTCTTTCAAGTACAACAAGCCGGAAAGTCAATGGGAATGCAGAAGCTGCGCTAGTGAGTGAGGTCCAATGTTAGTTTGAAGGCGATTTCATTGGTCTAGCCGGAGCCTAGATCACTGTCTATGAGTAAGAAAAGTTTAAGTAGCCCTTCTCTCAAAAGTTAACTGACGGTTGAAGTCAATGCAAAAAGCTCGGGAGGTTGATCGAGCCTGTGTGGTTGAATAGTAGTTTGATTCAAACAGTATCATGCTATACTGTTACACATTCGACATAAGTTACCTATTCCGTTAGCAGGAAAGCTAACTTTCTGATTGTTTATTGAGTAACTAGAAATTGATCCGAGGCTGTGTAATCCACGTCAATAGTACCCGGCTGAGTAGCCATGACCCATGTGCTCACTAAACGTTTGTGAGGACATTCGGCCTTTCAGGACCCACGCTCAATCAAACTCATAATCTGGGACAACTGTTACACAATTGACATCAAGCACACAGTGTACAATTTTCTGTAGTTTATGTTCTTACACACCCCGTGTCCTACTTTCCTATTTAATGTGTTATGATTAGCTTGCTGGTGAAACACAGAAAACAAGTTCTGCTGACCACTCGGTTGCTTTCATTTGTTCAGATTGCCCAAATAATCTATCTTCCAATGAGTAGTCAGCGCTCATTCTTACTACCACTGAACTGGAGAAGCGGTAGCTTACCACACTTGATGTAAAGTGAGCAGCAATAGCAATTCGGGTTCAACTAAATGACCAAGACGTCTTGTCATATCACAGTTGACTTAACATAACTGAAGACGAGCTTTCAATCATTAAACTAATTTTCTAATCCTCAAGAAACTGGGATGGCTAGATGAGCACTTTCTTCCCTCGGACCTCGATAGAAGAATCACCCCCGACACATGGAAAACACGCTTATCTGACAAATATTCAGATGCCATCAATTAATGGTGGAGTGCAGATTCATCAATCCTGTGTTAATATCCGTAGAATGTATTGTGGCATAACAGATGTTTCTCACAACCGAGTTAAAATGACGGTAATCAATAAGCGGTTGGAAACTCGCCAAGATATTCGGTGCAAAAAGTTTTTTAGTTGATTAGCCTGAGTTGAACTTTACGTTGGGAAATAAACTGTGAGTCAACAGGTTGTACAGCCATATATTGCGGAAGCACTAGACCCGAGTTTCGCTCTGATTAGAGCTCGTCAGCAGTGGATATATTTGCCACGACCGGGACTAGAACTGCGACCACGCTGTTCATGAGGTAACCGTATTGACCAATGCGCCATTGACCTCACATTAGGCACGACTGAATTAGCATATGTGAATGGTCAACCACTTCCGCCTGTGAGTACTGATCAGGTTGTCCGATCGTCTTGGTAGGATACACAGTTACTGTCTGCTAACTCCAATAGATAGCGCAGCGATTAGGACTTCGTAGACAGATCGAAATCTCCGATCTTATGAAACCCGCTAGGCGATATTCTGGATTACTAATGAGTAGTTGGGATTTGGTTTATTTCAGGTTGTACATCATACATAGTTGATGGCAGTTGTCACGTTCCTGTAGAGTTTCGAATCGGCCGATTTACAGAAGAAGCAATAAACTCGACTTTCGCTCTCATTACCGCTCGTTATATATATATATATATATATATATATATATATATATATATATATCACAGATACTCTCAGGGGTTTGAGTTGAAAGGAATTATTACAAATGTGAGCACCAGAATTAGCCCTCCAAAACGACCGGATATTACAATAAATTGATGCTACCGCCGACCGACAGTTATTGGGTACCAAGGTACATATGTAATTACTAGAAGGTGAAGTATCTTTGCTTGTGTGTTATTTGTCTGTGTGTTGGTCGATTAAACTTCGTTTTGGATGAATGATAGGTGTAGAGAAAAGTAAATGAAACTAAGTAAACGATGAATTCAATGAGACTGCTGGCTGCAATCATTTCAGCAACGAACGGTGATACACACTGAAACATCATTCAGTTGGGCACGCGCACTCAGTGACCTGAGATTTAGCTAGAATAACGGTTAAGAAATTAGCAGTGCAAGTTGTCTGTTCTGTACATGTTAATCCAGCAATACTTTAAAACCTTGAACCAGTTCACCTGTGATCACAGAATTGAACAATACGTCACAGTGTGAACAGATACTAATAGTGAAACAATTCTATCTGCAGAGTAACTTACCCGGTTATTGATTCAATTTCAGCGAGTGACCCCTTTAACGTTCATCCTTATTTCGTTCGATCAGATATGACAATGGACGACCGGGGTTGTAGAGTAGTTTGTAATCATGAATCAGATCTTTTCTAAACTATCTATAACTCACTGAGAATTGATCTGATTCTGCCGATCTTTCCTAAATGGTAATTTACTTGAGCTTCCTAATTCTTCTAGTGGCTCGTTACTGAACACTTTTAGCAAGTAACAAATCTTCAACATAATGACAAGATGCGTGTTTTTTTTTCGACTGTGAGCGGATTATCAGGGCGAACCCAGTGGGAAATACAGCAGGGTGAAAGGTGTCATGAATTGCCTTTTTAATCATGGCTACACAGTTTGTAGACAGACTCAAACTATCTGCCACTATGGTTCCTAGGCTCTGTTCACATTCCTATTCCAGTGGCTTTATGTCGCCACGTTAGTAGTCGGCACAATTTTGATAGTGAAATTGCAGGACTTCACAATTTTTGACATTGAACGACAAGTTATTTTTTTTGACCACAGGGTTAGGCGGTTCAAGTCACTCTGCAAGATTATTACATGTTCCGACCGTTCTAAAACTCGCCGGAGTTATGTCATTGGCGTAGAACAAAATCGGTGACTTCATTACGTTGGGTTGTCCAGGAACGAAAGGAATGAACAACTGCGGCCACAAGATTGATCTTTGCTGATCGGCACTGTTCTCAGAGAACCATTCTAACAGTTGTCCATTCACTTTGACGTTAAACTTTCGTTCAGTTAGACAATGTTCGAGCCACTTGAGTGGGCGCACATCGAGGCTAAAACTACTGATTTTCCGTAGCAAGGTGAAATAACCTTCCCAGTTAAGGGATTTGGAAAAGTTTGTATGGACCACTTTTATGGCCAGTTCTGCGTTGGCGGCCTTCGTCCAAACATCACTAGTAATCAACAAATTTGTAGCACATGAGCACCAACCGTAGAAACCACATTGCTCCTTAGTTATTAGCTTAGTGATTAGCCCGTAGATGACCATCTGTTAAACTCACCGTTACTTTGGAGACCTCTAAAAGCAACGTTATCGGTCACTAGGTTGCTGGATCATCTCTGCATCCACTTTTGAAGATAGTTGTGGTTGTGAACTGTTCCCGAGCTCCAGGTAAACGGTCGGTTGACAGAGTGATTAAAAATTACTACAAGCGGTCCTGTCAGTTCTGTTGCGCACCTTTTCAAAAAGATAGGAAATATTAATTCTGGACAAGGTGGTTTGTGAGTTAGTAGGTTTGCTAGTTTGATTCTGAATTGTGACCCTGAAATTTGGGTTAATCCAAATGATTTGTTGCTTGTATTCTCAAGAATCGTTGATGATCTGCAGTTATGCACACTCACATACTGTTTATCCAGTACGCCAACTAAATCCCTGTCTGTTGTGGTAAATCCACTAGAGCTTTTTGGTTGCGAAGTGCCAACATTACTCCCTGTGTGTTGTGACTTCTTTGAGGAAAAGCTTCGAATTAATTTTCAGCTTTTGAGAAAGATCGTGTTGATATCAGAAACCATCCTTAATAGTAGTAGCCATGATGAGACTGGGTCACATAACATAATCAACAAACTCACTTCCAGTCTGTTCTACTTGACACCAGTTCCAGGCCGAATGTTTCAACGTAATCTAATGTTTGGTTTTATTCTGCAAGCGTCTCCGCTTTCTACCAGGTCAGGGATATTATACTGGTACACAGTTGTTAATGGCATCCGAGATTTTCTCTTCGATTTGCCAGTGATATCCGAGGTTGAATGTGGTGAAGGAGCCAGGCCAATCAATGTTTTCAAGCTACATCTTCATCTCCGTAAAATTTGCCTTATGACAGGCCTGTAGACCCGTATTTTAGGGGAACACCTTGTTTAGTTCTGTGCAGATCGCCGAATTCAATTATCCTATGATCATTACCATTAAGTGACGCTGCAATAATCCGGTTATCAACCACGTCAACTTTGTTGATAAGAATGTAATCAAGACAAGATGGCGTTTGATCAGCTCGCCAACTTGTATAGCCCTTTACAAGCTGAACTAGTCCAGCTTCCATTGATCCCTTGAAGAAATCACTGACAGAAGAAGGCGTTGCATTATTTATCAAATAGTATTTGAAGTGTAGTTGCATTTTGTTGAAATCTCCCATTTTTGGTGTCTGAGTATAACCTAAAGGTTGTACTTTACGCAGAACGTTGTGCAAGGCCATATTGGTATCCCTGTGGGCAAAAGGTGACCTGTAATCTATATCAATCGAACAAGTGAAGTTGGGATTGACGCTGTTTACCAGACTTATTCTGGAAGAACTAGCAGCAACCTGTCATGAGGTATTTAAGTGCGATCGAAAATAGAGGGCTATACCATCTCCTTTACCGCCTTCCTATCACTGCGGAATAATGTCATACCAGGGATGGACAGATCTCCATCACGCATTTTCTTTTTACACCAGGTCTGCCTGATACATACTTTAAATGGGTTTCATCGAGAACAGAAATCATGAAGCACGTGCAGTTTATTAATAAGCGATGTTGGTGTAAAACGATATCAGGGAGCAGTTTCAGTATGTATAGTTGGCGAATCTGCTTTAGGAAATACAACGATAGAGAAGGGCTAAGTCGGTGTGCTTTAGTGCATTTCGAGGCCATTGTCCAATATTGGAACGGGGCGAGTCGGGGTATTCTGAACTCCTAAAGCGGTTGCGACATCTGCATGAAGGTCAGGTAGGGCAACATTAGGAGGAACTGCATTGGATTTTGTGATGGTGTACAAATATGTCCACTTGGGTCTGGTGCTTCTTGGTCTGTCAGAATGGTATCTGACTGCAGTGAGCAACTGTGAGCGAGTTGTGAGCCAGGTTGGATGCGTCTGTTCAGTTATTCCTTCCGTGAAGAATGTTAGTCTCAAAAGTCGGAGCCCACTTATTGATACTAAGTGAGCCGGCCGAGGCAAACGATTTACGCTGGTGACTCTTAGAACAGAGAGACCAATGAATGGTGCTAGGAATTCCCGCTGGTCTAGATCACACACTGTTTCAGTAAAGACATCAAGGATTTCTGGTACAGGCAAACTGTGCAGAACACTGTTCCTATACCTACATTTGTTAACTACTTGGGTCTTAGATAACGACTGTAGGCATCTGTATTTGTCTCGGTCAGATCGTATCCCAACCGAATTCTCACTTATGTTATGGCTGAATTGTTGCAACCCCACCAGCTTCTCGAAGTCAGCTACGACATGAAAAGTAACTCGTACCGGACGGGCCATGAGAGCATACTTAGGTCAGAGTTATTTTGTGGTCTTCAAAGTTACCCCTAGGAGATATCAAGAAAACCCAACCGTTTAGATACTCTTTAGAATTTTCTTTCTATCTTGCTCCTCCCAGTCCGCTAACATTGGTGAGCTACTCTTAGGCAGGTTGGACACAACACTGACCTACACACAACTACGGGCAAGTTTAGTGGTATCATATTTGTTGTACTGATGTCCGTGTCCATAGTGTTTGATTAACGGTGTACGTAAATGTAAACGAACTGGTTTTCTCCCTGCGTCTTTCCAGTCAATTTGACTAGGTGAGCCAGCTGTGGTTGTGTGTGTGTGGTTGCGAGTGTCTAATGTTTCTAACGACAAAAGCATTTTTTCATAGTGAATTCATACCGAAACAATTGCTCGTTTTTGTTTACTTGTGTACGACTCTCAGAATACGGTGTGTAGTCATTAATTTAGTTGACAGACGTAACCGACTCGTATGACAGTCGATTAATCAACGTGTGAATAGTGTTCAACAAGTGTCACCTACTTGTTTAATGTCTAAACGTGAACTCATGTCGGTTATAATGCAGTGGCTTGTAAACGGAGTTCGTAATCCATTTTTTGTGCGGTAAGTAGCGATAGTTGAGTATAACTAAATTTGACCGATCGCTGGGCTCACTAACTCACAATGTGCCTAGCTGATTTGTACGGATTCAGCACAAGAAACCAAACCATCTATTTTCGTCCAAGAATGTATGCTGACGGAGCTCAGTTCATAAACGTATTGTTAAGTTATCAGATTACGTGAGTAGGCTGACTTTTATGAGTGATACCGTTAGTGACTGGCTATCACAAAGAAATTTCAACGTTTGCGAATAACCTTAAGGGTGCCTGACTGAATGAATGCACCACTAACATAACTGTCCTGGTCATCCGTATCTTTACATATGGGAATTTCAGAATGCCATCAGGACTTCACTATTGTCGTAACCTCTACGATCACCACTTACTAATCTACTCGAAAATATGTGAATCGTCTGTTTGCAGAATGTCAACAGAACAGCAAAGTTTAATTTTCTCGGTCATGTCCGGTGAATGATTAAACTAAGTTAATAACTGAGCTGACCAATAATCTGCCTGCCAAAACACTTTGATGTACCGACCGATGTTGAATGAAATCGACTGTGCACGTTTTTGGTGGGTAAGGCCCCGTTTTGAACATTTACGGTGTTAGTCAAAAATATGCATGCATTAGCTTTACACAGTAATCTCTGGTAATCTTTCATCTGTTTAGCCACACTGTCGAAAATAACGCAGTGCGCAAAGGTTTGTAATCCCGGATAATTAGTCCGCGGTTGTTATTTGTATAAAGTGGAAATCACTTACACTATGTTACACACTTTGCATTGGCGCAATGAAAGCAGTCGGATTTCGGTGACACCCACCAGTTGAAAACCACTTGACGTAATTATGTGACAAACTGCTTTTGATTTTGTTCGTTTATGAATCATAATAATTTAGGCTGCGCTGTAATTGGTCCGATGATGAAGGACCGAAAACAGTCTGTCCATTAAACCACCTGTTACTTAGACCTTCAAATGACCCCTGTTTTTGGAGCTCAGCAATAGTGCGTATCATCGTCCGGACCGGATTTGACTGGACAGTTATGAAGTCACACTTGAAAACGATTGAACACGCTATGCAGTAGTCACGAATGAATGTGACGACTTTTAGATGTGACATCTCAATCACGCACAATGTGTTCCATAGCAAAATGGCCGATATACTCACTTCACAATCAAGTGAACTGGAGATTAACTAACACTAGTGCACTGATTATGTGCTTCATCGAGTCAAAGACTTAAGTTTGTTTATTTTTCTCAAAAGGGACTGGCTGAACCACCTGACTAAATAAAGAGGCTGCAAAGATGTGTGAATAGCGTTCAACTTAGAGTATAATTCGATCGGTAAGAGCGCATTTTCAACCGCCTAGGAGGCCACGTCACTGTCCAGTTTGCTTCAGAATACTTAAATCTATGACAGGTACTATCCTTCGACGTCAGTTCCTTTGTGCGTTGGATGGTTCTGAATAGTCGAAAATTCTGCAGAAGCTTTCGAAGCAGCTTGAAGCATAGACTAAATAATCAGTTTAATAAGTCTATTCTAGTTTATTGTCCCGACAGAAGGGGAACGTTTTAAGCAAATTTACTAGTATACAGTGATAATGATACCATGTTTAATAATCCCTGATTGGAGGTTAAACCAACAGGAAGGATACTGTTAAGCACGATGGTAAGGATAATAACAAAGACTATTTAGGAAATCATAAAGCGTTGATCAAAAGCCTTCCAATTAAAAGTCTACTATACTGCAATTCAACATGACAGGGCAAAACATTATCTTTAGGAGGCTCGACCTCTTGGCATATGAAAAGTCACTATGCTGTGCTCCACTTAGCAAAACCTTAAGAATGTGTTCAGATATATACCTACTAATCTAACAGGTATGGTTATATCAACTTCTTTGTGCCAACACGTTTCTAATTTCATTTGCTACTCAATACAGCACATCCCCTCTGTGGTGGTATCTAAAAACTATCTGTGTCAGAATTCACTTCGCAGGACTACTTTGATTAAAATACTAATCAAGTACAATGTATCAAAGCTTGTTTTGTCCACATAACCCACTGAGTTGTTGTACTACGAGTTAAAAACTGTATTCTTTTGCTCTGTACTGACCGCTGCATCTGTAGATTTATCTGAAGATGAGAAAACACCCACCTTCATAGAAAGGAAAGAACCCTTGGAACTAGGGTCAAAAGTGATTGGTGGATGCACTAGTACAGCCATTGTCAGTTGCAAAGCACTGGTTGGACGGAGATCATAAGGCAAAATTTTATATTCGTTTACCATCTTAAAAATTGGTCACAACTCACAAAGTATGACGTGTCGTTGACCAGCTTTGAGTAGCCTGCCCTATTTGCCGAAAAAACGGCTAACTGTTGGTCTTTCCTTATCGCAAACCTCGCCTGCGATCCAGGTGGACTAGTACGTTCCGTTTAAAAGCAGTTATCTGTGTCTTCACGCCACTTACACGCTTATGATTGATAGGGTGACGTGGAATGAATCTATACTCCGAATAAATCTTTCGATTATTAACTTGCATGACCCAATAAAACTTGAAACGTAGTATTCTTTCTACGTGATCAAATAAAGTTATGCAATGAACGAAACGTTTTTGGAAGGCCAAAAATTTCGATATCATTGTATGGCTCATGCCTAGAGCAAAACTAACACGGGTCACTCCCATTTACTCTAATTTAATGCTTATTTTGAGGACCGCCGACATATTCAGATATTCTGCCAATTGTTAATACATTTTCGTTGAACTTCTAGCGATCAAGTTAACTAGATTTTGGGTTCTAACTGCTACAACATCATAAAAGAAGACAACGTCAAAGTTACAGCGCTTTATTAATGTCCAGTGATCATCAGCAGGTGAACATATTCAGAAAGAGTGTTGTCTACAGAACAGCTGATTATGGAATCACTTTCTTTCTGGATGATATCCGTTTTTGTTTTCTTCTCCAACCTATCAAGAATAAAGAGCTGAACCTGGGTAATAGTGTTATCTCTCCCGTTCCATCAATTCGCTATAAAGGTCACTCTCACAACCTACAAATAACCGGAACACATCCAAACCATCCTAGCTAATAGAGTCAACAGGTAGAGCCTTCATCAGAACATGAACGCACACAGAAGAACTAGTCTTTTTGAGGTGACCTACGATAATCGGATTACCATCAGAAATGGCGCAGGGCATTTTTACCTTTTTCAATGTTATTCATGCTCCGCGTTAACAAGAGGGCCCGCTTACCTCAAAGTTACAACGATTTATGAGGGCTAACGTGTCAGTTCATGAATGAAATAAGTGTATGATCAACAGCGGATATTCACTGTCGACTTGAGAATGTCACATTTTTTGAGTGATAACCAAATTAACGGTCGACACAGTGACGGAACTTCGTTCAGTTAGTTCACAGTCTGAAGCTTTAGACTTTGTTCTCTGCCGCAAAATAAGGGATCACATAACCGGCCCATTCATGCCTGAAGGACATAATACATGAATGTCGTCGAACATCCCGTTTGCTTGACATGCACACAGTAGTTTACAAAGCCTACGAGTTATGTAACTTTATTCACTGAGCATGGCAGTTTACAGCTTAATGTGAAATTCAGAAGGTTACGCAATCTGGGATTACAACAAGGACCGGTAGCATGCTTCGGAATTCGTTTAGTTTAGTTATTTTAGTTCCAGTTATGCTATTTAATCCAGGTGTGACGGAATGATTGAGGTTCGATTGCGTTAACTTCTATAGACGTTTAAACAAGCCACATCTTCATAACTGTTTTACAGGTGTGCTCTTGTTAAAGATCTCACGTGGATACCGATCAAATCTATTTTGTTCTGAGAGGGACACCAATGCTTTAACTAGTCTTATGACGCTTTATGAGTTCCAACTATTGTGGTTGGTTAGGACGTGTTTTACAATAACAGCATAGGCTACCTATCGTTTTAACCGTAGGGGCTCACACGTTAACTTTTGTTGAAGGTTGTGTATGAAAACAAGTTACTTGAGCCCTTTAGGTCTACGAGAAGACTGACAGTCTGCTGGACGATAAGTCGCTATCCGAGATTCCACAATGGTCTAAAATCTCATAGAAATTCTAAGCTCAGGTTTATCGTTATGGTTTTGTCAAAAAGACGTTCATTGGAAACTTTAGACATCACTCGGTGGAACGTTCTAACCTTGCTTGAATGGTACACACGTTTACTGATAACCGTCACGTAGAAGGTCTAGAGCATTTGAAGCGCTTTCATTTATCTGAGCACAGTCCACACAATCCTATCTAACGGATAAAGCAGCTTTCGGTCATTCGTAGCAGTGAGTTAGTATGTTAAATTAATCATGACACCAAACACAAACACGCGTTTGATGTTTGATTTTCATTTGATTCATTGAAACTGTACAAAATAAAGGATGCGTACATTGTTCATATGTATTCGACCCTGTAGTAAGCGTTATCAAAAGATGCGGAGTAATGGGGAAAGAGTACACTAGGAGCTGCTACTTTCGGAAATGGAATGGATAACAGGACTATAGAGTATAATAGGATGAGGTGAATTTAGAACATAGGAAGAAGACTGACACTCGAGTGTAAGACAAGCATATTTCAACGGCTAATTGTTGGCCAGCGCATCCGTTAGAGGTGACACACTGCTTCAAAATTGTGCAGATGTTCACATTGTTTGCAGAATGGTAACAGTAGTGTGACTGTATGCATCAGTTCTCCGCTCGAATTTATCTATTGATAATGTTGTCAAGACCGATTCAGGCGGAGTATTTCAAAAGTAACACAGAATGTGTTTTGTAATTCAATCGACCCATTTATCAACCTGTACCTTCAGCGAATGAACTCGTAGACAATTTTTCTGACTAAAACTAACCATATGTCGCAGAGAACACAACGACTGATATACTTTGGAACAAAGTGAGATCGTCTTTGTTATGTCGATGACACAAAGAACTGACCATTTTTCAACAATCTTGGTGAGCAAGCAGCTGGACGATGTTCTAAAACATGCTTTGTAGCCTTACAGATCATCCTTGCAAGTAGCTCACTACACTTCTTGTTTGACTGAAGAATTATACAAAGTAACATGGAAGCTGGAACGAGAAATCTCTGCCTCACTTACTCGGTAAGCGAATAAGACTAGCAAGACAATACCTCCTGTCATACTGGTGTGAATCTTTCTCTACATGTCAATAACTAATAAGTCAGTACAAAGGAAGAAGTTTCGGTGAGGTATGAGTTCAAAAATGAGTGGATATGACCTACTGATCATTTGTTATAACATTCTCAAATAGTCTTTGAGTACATATGATTTATGAGAACTTCATAGTCTGAAGGTATCTGGAGCTGTCTAGGTACAACTGATTGTGACCTGATTAAGTCTCCACTGAACTACCGGTGGTCCACTGAGTATCGTCCAAGTTTGTGCAAGAAGGGAATAGAGCATTATAACCGACTTTAAAATCCTTTACTGTGTTTTTTCCCCACAAGACACCGACAGTAAGACTGGAGATTTAGCGCATGATTATATGTACTAATGGTTAGATAAGTTCGGAAATTTCCAAAGGAAAGGATCCAAATTGCCGCATGAGCAGCTTAGTCGCAGCATTCTCCCTATTATTCACAAATTTGTAATTGAGAGACATACTGAAGTCATTCAAACCAACCGCTGTCAGGTCCCGCTCACGGATAGTGGCACTTTGATTCTTAACACTAGGAAATTTGTCCATGAAGTGCTATGTAGTTTTTACAAAAAAGGTGACATCAAGAGTCATCAACAAGCCGGTAATCCGTCATTTACTTATCCAGTGCATAAGTCTAACACCCTTGAGTTCAAGCCAACAGAGAGGTTGTGTAACTTGTGTCACGATGATCACCAAAGGCAAAATGTGGTAAACAGTGATGCACTGACTGTTTTATGGATCACCAGCCAAGTTCGCACTTTGGAACCCATTATCTCTTAAATGTACAGTTAAACGTGTTAGGCAGTTAAATCTTATCGCAAGTACTCATCAAACAATGTATCGTTCACCGATATTCAAAAGATCACAAAATGTCTGTTTCTCTTAACTGTCTTACGGGTCAGATTTCTATATCAAGGTCAGCGACGTTAGCCGTTTTCATTGGTCTGAGCTACCAGAAAGCAGTAGACCTGTTAAATCAGTGGATATTTCTATTTTTGGTTACAATAATGATCTAGTGTATACCCGATGTTCAATCATGGTAACGACATGTAATCGGATTGTTAGTCTCGTTCATTTTAATCAGTTTGTGTCGCAAACCATACTCACAATACTCAACAATACTACACGGTCAGGGTCCTCGTGAAAGCTTCAGAAAGACCGGCTGACATGCATGGATCCTAAGGTGATCGCATGCAATGGCGACAAGCAGATGGTACTTGATTTTAAAATATTGGACGATTGACGAATCTTTGCAATTTGGAACTGACAGACTAAATAGTACGGAACTCATTGTTATTCTAGTATCTTCAACCTTGTCTTGCTTACCAAAACCTACCGAGTGTCACGTGATGTTAGCTGCGATTTCTCAAGTAATGTTAATCACTTACAGGGGCCGATTATTAATACAATCAACAGTTCCTGTCTGCTATCTATTCTAAATTTCCTGGTGATATGATAAACTGGGTTGGGAACCTGCAAATAACTAATTCATTGTTTTTTAGTAAATTGGCATTTTATTCCCGTTGTAAATGAGCTCTAAATAAGCTGAAACTTGGTTTCTTAAAAGACCGCTCACTTCGTTGTTATTCGATTTGCTGACGTCCCAACTGGAACCAATATGTTACCAACTTTACAGGTAAGTCGTTTAAGTCATTCTTCTCAAAGACAATTTTGCACTGACTATTTTAGGTGGCGTTTTTTTACTTCTGTTGAGAGGTATTTATGCAGTGAACAATAATCTGACCCACATATCTAGATTACTGCTGTTGATTACCAAATCAATCTGGATAACCTTAAGGTAGGAAACCAACATAACCAAACATATTTAACACTCATATTAACATCAACAGTGGGGTGCTTGTGTAAGTTTTATTGTTATATACGTACACGTATGTGTAAGAAATGCCTCGTTACAATACACATTTTTAGAGGGGGTTCCGATCACTTAAGACTATGATATTTGGAGGGGCTTAGCTTCCGCTGAACGTCCTGTTTGTCATGAGTATATCCTCCAAACACGAACAAGGAAGCGAAAACCTATCCGTCATTATGACCCACAACTAGTGAGAAACTGTTTACAATCCGTATTTCGTGTCCTTCAAGAATCGGGTGTGATATTACGTGCATTGTACCAGTGCCGTCCACAAATAGTACAACGGAAGGGTTTGTCTGAATCCATTGTGTGCACAAAAGCTAATTTACTTATGGAATTGCACTGTTTTTTGACTGATGGCTTTGCTCGTCTACACACCAACACAGTGTTCAACACTCATTTCCAGTTCGAACGATACGTCTGTACCATCGGATTATGTCATTCGCTGAGGATTGTACATGAATAGTAGATAAGCCCCAACTATAGTTTAACGAAGCATTGCCAACTTTAGAAATTACATTTGAGTTGAAAGTAACAGAGATTTTCTTCATTGATCATTCTACTGTCTATGGACACTATAATTCTCATTTATTGTTTGCGTATGAGTGAAGATAAGGTCATATAAAATCAGTTGAAACAGGAGTGGCGAAGGTTGATAGTCAATATATTACTAAATGGAATCCAAGATTCCCTACAGACCAGTGTTTATTTTGTCGGCTATCATAAACAGTCATATCATCACACCCAAACGAAAAGAAACGGATACCAATCACTGTTGAAATAGTTGAAGAAACAGAGGTATCTACTTCATTACAGTAAGCATTTTCTAGAGAAATATGAAGTATAGAACTATTATTAAGGCGGAATATAATTCTGACTATGCATCTACTTTAGAAGTACCGACAGTAACAAAAAGCCATAGTCTGTTGGTATTGCTACACGTTTATACAGACCCACAATTTGCAGCAGTGGTGAAGATAATCTTCCCGGTATAAACTTGCTGCCAAAACTATATGGGGTCTATCCCGTCTGCCGCGAGTCGATGCGCTACGGCATAAGTGATGCTTACTGAAACACTAACTGAATGAAGAAAAGCTTTCTCTATAACACTTCGTGTGAAGTGGCCATTAGAGATCATTCATGTCTATTCTGACCAACGGGAGATGACGAACCGTGACAACTCAACTGAACTGCTTGTCACACCTGTCATTCGTTCTTTTAAAATTTATCAGTCTATTGTTTTTCAAGGTCGCCACATAAGGCTAATTTGGAGCAGTGGTTTCAAGAGGTCATGCTTATTTGTTCTTTATTCAGAATTTCAGGTGGAATCACAATATTATTATTATTATTATTATCATTACGATGTTATTATACAGCTCAAAGCCCGCAGCATGCATTTTGTGCTGTGCACTTGCGTGCATGCTGCACAACTGACTGTTTTTGTGCACAATGCTTTACACACAAGTGTATGAGCTTGTTGTTCATGCACGATTAAAAAATAAACCCACATATATGAATTACACAGCAAACTTCTATCGGCTGTCCGTAGAAGTCGAGATTTCAACAGACTGATTTTCAATCAGAGGACCTTCTACTTGATAAGCGACTGAAAAGGCTTACAGTCTGTAACCTGACCTCCGAGCAAATTAATTAGAGAAGGAGGACGATTTAGACCTTCATGTCTGTAAATCACTTTTTCTGGGAATGTTATGACGACGTAGGAACACTAAGACGATACTGATATTGCGCTAATGAAAACCGTCCACACAGTTTCATCACGGACGGCTATATAGTGGGCATGGTGAACGCACTGATAATAAAGGCATAAGAGGGGTGTACCTTGATGCAAAAACTGTCCATGCTAGTGCAACATAATCTCTGAAGAATTGTAGTATTAAACCAAACGGAATGAATTCGACAGCTGGGCCCTTCACTTGTCTTAATATAAGAATCTAATATTGCTTTTGCTTATCTTTGAATCTACTGTTCGCATGTTAGTACGAGTGCGGAAAGGTTGCTAATCGCGCTGACTTTTTAACGTACACATCAAATTATAGTAGATTTCAGTCAGTGTTCTGAATTTTGTGTTGATGTAGGTCTTGTTTTGATTAAGAGCAGTGATGACACTCTTCTAAGGCATCGGGGGGAGAGAGTTGTTAAAAATTTTGGGAGTAGCTGGTCTACACCAAAGTATATGGGTCTTCTGTTAACAGTCAGGTTAAGAGCTTTTCTTTTGAAATGAATCCTTACGTGTAAACAGAGTTAAACTGACCAGTTTTCATATCAGCTAATTAGGGAACGTTGCGTGATCCACCACACTCAATCAGTTTGATCTGGTATTGTCTGGTTAAAAACTGGCCCAGTAGATTTAGCATATGGTATAATTCAACCTTCTTCTCTGTCGATACACTGAGTTGGCAAATCTTGGACATTTGTTCCACAAAACACAGTTGTTTATATTGACTGTAAATCGTGCAAATGGGTTTGGAAAGTTACCACGTGAAAGACATTTATTCACTTACCTGTATTCTTCTTAAATATAGTCCATCTCGTTTGTTAATTACAGGGCTGACTGAGTTATTCATGCTTCTTGTCGGCTCTGAATAACCCGTATAAGATGTCGGTGCTGTTGTAGCCGTTGTCCCGGCCATTGCCCGAACTGATGAATTTATAGCCGTGTTACTAGAGCTTACTGAAGGTGTGTTAGATGACGTGTACGAGCTGAAAAAGTTCATCATCCACTGATTCAAGAAAAGTTGTGGTTGAAATGAGGGTCCGAAAGGTTTGCCCACACCTGTAGAAGGTTCGCGTAGGGAACTGAGTGAATATGGGCTTGATAGTGATAGGCAAGTTGACTGACTAGTGTGCTGACCGAGAGAGAATGGTGGTGTACCCGTTAAATTTGGTAGGTTCACAGGAATCGTGTCACTTCCCGTGGCATCCGAATTCTTTCTAGGATCAACATCTATGGTGGTATTTTTAGATAAGTCCGCAGTTTCACAATGGTCAGAAGAAGCAACTGCTGGTGCGCATAACAACTGTCGATTAGGCTCAGTATTGTTATCACTTACAAATGAAAACCCGTTGCGTATCGAACAATCAGATGCCTCCTGAGATATACCACGATGCATAGACAAATGTAATAGGCCTTCGATGCGGTTGAGTTGGAAATTGGTTGCATTCAGCTCTCGCTGAAAGCTGTCCAATCGCGCTGAAAATTGTTCCAACTTTTGTGTTAGTTGTTTTTCAAACAATCCTAAAAAGGTGCTGTAGATTCTGCACAGTGTATCATAAAACGGTGGAACAGGATGAAAAAAACTAGATGCATGGCTCGATCGATTGCAGTAGGCATTCTGTAGTGCATCCATGTAAATTTTGCTCATCACATTAGGATGTTCAACATTCGGTAATGGGAGTTCCGTTTTGACGTTCTCTACCGAAACGTCAGTTAACATTGTGGTTGTACCGGATGATTGAGTGCTGTTTGAGGTTGTAGCCCTCAGTCCATTTGTCTCCAAAAGGTGTGCGCAATTCATCTTCAAGCCGAAACGACGTCGTGGATACCAGGGCTGACCAGCTGTGATGAACCAGAAGTGGCATCAAACCTTACAGCTACCGCACTGTAGCGTGAAAGTCGGAAAAAGATATGATCTTGATTGGTTTTGCAAAATCATTTGGGATACAAATGTTGTCTTGTTGTTGGTAAGTCTGTCTTGCAATGGTGAAATAACGTCGACCGGGGGTTTTATCTCGAATCCTGGTTTACCAATCAACTGACTTGACAAGCTGCGCACTCTCCCTAGTCAGCGGAACATGTGGTCGTTTGATTTGATCCGTTGTCTGGATGGAGTTACCTTACCTGAACGTACACATGCACGCGCGCATGCACTACCACGCACACACTCCACACATGTGAAACATTCATAAACACACAAACGCACGTATCCCATACTTACAGGTATCAGAAACTTGCACCATACAGGTGTGGTCCACACTGTGTCTTCGCGCCAGTCGCAAGTTCTCGCAGACTATCTGAGATTCAACGGTTTCCCTTCGGTGCTAGACTGCTGCATACGATCTTCCTCAGCTCAATGAACCCAGGCAGAAATTCAAGTATGGTCGTCAATATTGTAATTTATTTTCAGTCATAATGTGTATTTGTGCAGCCAACCAAATTTGAACCTCCAACACTTACTACGTTTACTGTCCTCACCCCGGTCACGCTTAACTACATACGATAACCGACATTCAGGCAAGGATACATACTTAGTCTGACCAGCCAACTAGATCGAGGAAACGCCGTCAATGGGTTTAGGGTCAAAAGGAAAGGGTATTCTACTCGTTGGGTGGTCAATTTGCGATTTGTTTCAACTACATACTGAACAGAGCAGGTATCGAACTAAACGGCATGGTGTGAACTCTGGTTAGGTTTCTCACAATCGCAGTGTGTGGCTTAGGAAAAGTGACGAGCAAGACGAATCGAGTAGGCGTATTCACAGACCCCATTTTTGACACATAGATGGGCTCACAAACATGTACGAAACTCACACGCTTATGTATGCATAGATTCACAGATGGATACAGGACCGGACCAGACCAGTAGACCCTCATTGCAGCCAAACTATTTTTAAGACTTTGGTAACCTGACTGAGGCCATTTATGCGGTGTTTTGGGTATTAAAAAGATAACAACCTTGCACGGTCCAAATTTAGAAATACACTGATGGAGATGGTTGTAGAATACTCGGAAAGACAACCGACGTTCCACCCATGCATCCATACTTTGCTGAACCCCTGTTTACTGACGGAACGAAAGAGTTACTCGATCGATGAAAATTAGTCAGGAATGCCATGTGTATGTCAAAAGCTGTAGGTAGTGTTAATGTCCCATATAGAGGGACTTGTAATTAGCTAACAAATGATTACAAACATAAAGGGCTGTTTTTAATTTTTAACGTTATTTCGCTAATTTTATATAAGTACATGTTCCCGGTTAGTGTAGTCTAACATTTGAGTGGCGATACAATATGTTAGTGTACATCAGTGTTAATCTTGTATCTGTTGTATTTAAATTTGAGATACATAGCTGATAAAAGGACCCATTGGCGTAATAATTGCCGATTCATTGTTGATCCAGCTATGAAGTAGGAGCAAGTAACAAGGCCAAACACTGATGACGCCATGGAGATTAATTTACAGTTGCCACCAGAGCGATAAAAAATACCCATTTCTTTACTCCTGATTGTGTGTTAGTTTTTAGTTGTTGAAGTCTTGATCTTAAATTCTTAAAACTCGTGCCGATAAATTCCCTTCATTGAGTCGTCTTTCCTGCAACCTTGTTACGTGTTTATTTCATTAAGTATTTATTTAATTTCATTTCTTTGTTTTATGTTATCATACACGTGTATTTTATTAAGCGATTTCAGTGGCAGCAGCATAATGTTAACAAACTGTTTGATTAGTGCTGTCACTGGTGTTGCAAACGATAACACCTATGGCCCAAAAATGCACATTTGAGGTGACTGTCTGAAAAAAAAACCATTTTTCAATTCAAATTGTGGACGCGTTCTTAGTCTCAAATAACAGGAGTGAGAAGGTATTCGTATGTTGTTGTGATAGTTAAAAACTTTGTTTTATCTTTTTCATCACGTGAAGCAGATAAAGTTGGAGGCGGTTCTGGAGCAATTGACGTTAAGAATGAGGTGTTTAAATGGTGTAATCATGATAGTGAGTGTAAGAAATTGGTCAAGAGGAGGTGAATTCCTGTAGCATGCTAACGAAAGTAGGCTTCATGTGTGAGAATGTCTTCTGGGTGGAATTTTCTCATACGTGACTTTAGGAGGCGGATCAAGTTCTGTTTTTCCCTGAAGGGAATAGCGATAGAAGTTATACTATACCGTACAAGTTTTGAGAAAAGTATTCTATCCAGAGTAGTCATTGGGATGCCGGTAGACCAAATAACTAGAAGCTTTGCGATAATGGTTGAGTTAGCCGTCTTCAACTAAACCAACTTGTTTTTATTGAATGTTACTCGTAGGCGCGTGTGGATGCACGTCTAAATTAAATAGTTCGATCGCACTTAAAGTGCGGCTAATAACACAATGATGAGCATGACTGCCTCGTATGAACATGGATTGTGGTTCACAAACCGTTTGTAGCAGGGATGGATATTGTTGAAATGTTCTAAGGTAGGGTAAAATCGGGTCCACTGCTTTTGTAAGAAGAAGGCCGGTAGAAGGTCCGTCTGATTGCGACTACTCGTCAGAAATCAGAAAGGTTGTGAAAGAGTTGTGCACAGTAAAGTTACAGTATCTTACAAATTAGATAAGCACCATCTGTCTCGTGACTTGTTTGCAATAGCACCTATTCTGATAGTCTTTAGCTACGCACATCAGATTCACCAGTTTAAATCTCAATCTGACTGCACATGTACATGGTAAGTCGAAAAAGGGGCGAAACCGACATTGGGGTGTCGATTTGGAAGTGAACACTGAAAGGTATCTAGAGCAGCTACAACTTGTTTTCAATATTCCACTGATTAACCCATTCATATCACCGTGTTTTATTGACTAATCACAATAATCCGCACAAACTTAGGCAAAGGCAATTAAAACAGACTATTTTGCAGCTACGTCAACTGATCAGATTACTGTCATATAAGGTCATACTAGAGGTTATTCACGGTTTTGCATTGAAATTTCACAAGTCTGCGCTGCAGAACGGAAGGCCATTGCTTAAATGTTCTTCTCTCCGTTTTAGTTGTAAAATAAGTTGTCCTGTGGTCTACACGTGGAAGGAAAAGCCGGGAGGACGTAAATAAGATAAAACTTAAGAAGAGCTATTGACGCAAGACCATGCTAGTTAAGCAAACTGCGATGACATTCTGACAGACAAACACGTTTGACAACTTGTAGGAGCGGACTGGGGTGTGACTAGGAAGCATGCTTCCCATATATCTGTCAGCTGAATAGTCTTGAGATGTCATTCCGTATCAGTCGTGACCACAAGGTTAAATACTGCAATGCACGATGGACAGGTCTTAATTACAAAATATATTTGTTTTAAAAGCTCCATTTCTGGAGAATGATTATGTATGCACTTATTCTTGCTTAGGGAAGGTATGACGGATGTCATGATGAATTGTTGATGATGCTGACTTGATCTTTTGGGTACTGATTACTTATCTCTTTAGACACTTGTGGTATCTTGTGGATTGAGCAGGTACTGTTACCCCTTATGGGTGGTAAAATTTTCCAGGCTTCGCAACTCTATCCATTATCTGTAGCTGGAAGCCTACAAATAAATCTCGGTCATCCTTGAAATAAGGGCTGGTTGTAGGACAATCCGGAGTATAGAGTTCCATAGGTTCCTTCTCATATGCAGAATGTTATTGGTTCGTTTTGAGCTATGGCTGCACATTTTGTAGACTGATTTAAGTGGTTTGTCAACAAGTTCCCTGAAAGGTTAGCACTCTGGACAAGAACGCAACTTGAGGTTCCAATGAAGTTTTATTTATTGAATGTTCACTAGAATGTAAGCATTTTCGATGACTCCAAAATATTAATGTTACTTAAGAGTGAGAACCGTCTTCCACCCTGCCTCTATTTACCCTACCCCTTGGCGTCGTTTTTAGTGCACACTCTCCACACTACTGACAACGTAATCAGCACATCGTTGTAGATGTTGTAGCGATATTACACATTTCGTAGTGAACTCTTGTTGGTTGGTTAGTATCCTGGACACCTTGTTGGATAACGGATTGCTGAACTGAAGTGCGGCTAAGTGATGTACAGCTTCATCTGTAGTTGTTTTATCCTTAACTTCCTTTCCATGTAGATTTTATTCTTGGTTTTCTGGCTGTTGAGCGTTCGATTGCCCTTGCTGTCTGGTAAACCACGCCTCACTACGTAGAGATCTTCTTAGTGTTTTCTGCTACCATACACCTCAACAACAAACACCTTCAGTGGAAGGGTTTTTTTCTTGGTCTGGATGCGGACTTTAACCCCCGGAAATCTTATAATGGAAGTACCACTCACTGAGCACGAAATTTACTTTGTCAGAAGTTTCGAATAAACACCGCTCTATTCTTATCGCCGGGGTCTCATCAAAACTTCTGTTGGTAACTTAAATCGGTATAAACCCTTTGGTAAAATTATACACTCAAGTGGCTCCAAATTACAAGTTACCAAGACAGTTGCATAGTCACCAAGCAAGGATGATGGATCACCCGTCGAGATGAACAATATCAGTAGCCACAAGTCCTACACATTAAACGATAGGGAGAAAAACAACCGCAACATCGTCCTGCAATGTCTACTGTACGTTGATTTAGTCAGTGTCTGTCCACCCTGGTCCAGGTAAAGGCTACTTAGCGTGATTCGAACCCAGGAACTCCCAATCAGCAGAACACCAATATAGTCGTTGTCTTATCTGGGCAGCATTAGGGAAATTAAATCAGAGATGTCATTCAGTTAGTCGCTGATTTAGGAAGCAGCCAAAATAAGTGCTTTTTTACTTTGAGTTTTAACTGTGTCAGTTGAACATACAACTTCAGGTGCTCAGATGAAAAAACGTGACTTCTCGTTTCCTCTCATATTTACAAGAGGTCACGCTTTAAGTGCATCGCCAGTAAATCTAAAAGCTGATTTAAAATGCTCTGGTTAATCTTAGCTATGGGCTGTAGACTACTACCGAGTAGCTCCAACCTTTCGGTTTCGTACCAGGTTTTAAGTGGTCAGAGCGAAATGTGAAAACTGTTCACGAAAAGGTTTATGTGACTTAATGAAGCGCCCTGAGGTTAGGACGTAAACAAGTTTGATTTAGTTGGAAATGATCATCCAGTTTCTTCATCGTGAAGAAACACAACAGACCGTAAAAGCGCTGCCTGCACGGTTCCAGGAGGATCACTTCTTTTGAAGTATTAAACAAAAACCTTTCCTGGCTCGTAAAATTGTTCATAGGCTATAGGTGATCCCTCTTGGAAGTTCCCTTTAGAATGAGCACTATGTTTTCCTTTCGACTTCCGGTGTATGTAGATTGAGGAATCTAGCAACAACGGAAGACTTAAAAAAACTCACTCTTATTAGTTTAAAACGAGGCTAACAAATATTATCTAGAAATGACTTTAGCCCATTTATCGGTAAACGTCATGTAACCTCTCGGTTTTCATTTGTAATTTGAGTTTCACAGCCGTGCTGCCACTTCATAACAGCTGAATGGCATGTTGCAAAACTGAAACCATTCAGTTTGTGGTGAATCCTAAGATCATATGACCTTTTATTATGAAAAGGGTTACTTTTGCTATGTCTGGTCAAGAGCCTGAATAGTTGATTCTTAACTATCAAAAACGCTAAGTTGACTTAATTATAGGCTACTGGAGCATTAGAGTAGACTTGATTCTTGTATGTAAGACCCTCCAAATACCCGAAAATCCCTTAAAACCTGTACTAACATGCAGGAAAAACTAACCATCCTAGAAGTAACACGTTAAGCCTAAAATAGCAACTGGCCGGTCTGGCTTGCATGTTACAGCCAGAATGTGCCAAACGTGAAGCAGTCCACTAGATTCTGCCATTTTCATGTCACTCATAGTTGATTTCAAACGCACCTATTGACGTACCTACTCGAATCTTCAGGTTTCTCGACCGTCTAGGTTTTTTGTGGAGCGAATGTATGGGCAACATGTTGATGCTAACCAGTCACTGTCCGTTGTATGCTTGACATGTAACGGTTACGTTTTTACTCCCAACATTACCCTGTGACTTTTTCACTCGTTATCTTCCTATCGTTGACTATCTGAAACGTAAAAATAGCTTGATTTTTTCTTTCTTCCCCTACTGCCTAACCCAGACTCAGATGAACACAAGCTTTCCAAACTTCATTTAATCTGTAAATTTCCTATGACTCTTCGGAAGAATAATCAATGCAAAATATGAACTGCAGTGGCCGTTTACAAATGAAATTTCGGGCTTTGAATTCAACGACATACAAACAAATGATCACAATGTTTCCCACTGCTTTTATCACCCAACGAACTGGGTTCGGCGTTAACTCCACTTTCTTCTCAGGCGAGGGATCACGGACAAAGGGTACGCTTACTCGTCCATAAATGGGAGTTCAGTGCAAGGAGCTTTTTTAATAAGAGTGGGCATATATTTGAGTAGGAATGAACAGTAAATATTACTGCTTTACTTCTAAATTTTTAGGCAAACACTAATGAATTGTAAGTATATAGTGTTATTGTATCGGATTAAAAAGTTTATACACTCGTTCAGAAATTTGAGATCTTTTGATAAAGTCAAAGATTAACCCTAAAGTAATAATGTGTTAAACAAGAGAGCATGCAGACTCCAGAATTTCCCGAAAAAACGTTCAGAGGAATGATAAATGCTGTAAAGTCAGCTAGGTGAAATGCGCTTCCTTACTTCCCCAAAACCTCACTGATATGGAGGTAAATCAAGGTTTCCTTATAGCAGCCTTTCTTATAGGCAATTGCCCCTCAGCTTAGAGTGTACAACTAGCTTGGCGCATACAAATGTCTGTTCTATCGTTTAATTTCACAGTGGACACCTCCTTACTTCTCACAGTAAACACAGGCTGAGCTCCCACAAAGAGTCGGTAAAGCACTTGACTGCATTTTCGGCTACCAACCTAAAAATAAGCTTTTTCGCTTCCCCAAACAAGCAAAACTAATAGGATCCAGAAAAGATAGCGACTACAAAGACATGTTGCTAAACCGCTAAATGAAACTGTCTGGCTCCAGCTAGAAAAACATGATTAGTCTGCGGTGAACCAAGTGTCAGCTATACCCAAAACTACATACTTCGTGAATCCAAAACACAATAAACTGGAGGGTTGTGCATAAATAGCAATGATATCGTACACTCAGAGAGAAAGTGGAAGGCGTTCGTTCCAGTACGAGCAGATACTCATTACACTCCATATCTCACGGTATGAGTGTGAAAAAACTCAGATTCTGAACGCAGGATAGCCGGAAAGTTAGTGGTTCCTCTGATTCAGGCTTTCACGTGGCATGAAGGTCTCTTAACTTCAAGCGGTTTTCGTGAGGATGTAAATAATGACCTGTATAACCGTTATATGAACGCCATCAATAGAATGTGCTTACTTCCAGTTCAGTGTTTCAAAAGAAAACGACTGAACTATGATGAATGTGGATATGTCAAGCGTTCGGTTAACAATTGCCCACTTCCGATAGATCTTCAAAGAACCAAAATCAACTCTTGGGCTTCTCCTAAAGATCACACAAATGCTTCTGTAGCCAACATTTACGACCGACTATACAATTCGACATGGGGAGATACCAAATGACTGATATGTTTCCCGATTTCTTTACCACAGTTTCGAGGCAAAACTGTTCATCGGAAGCAAAAAAATGTTAAGAAGGAAAGCCTTAATAAACATAACTCTGATGAGTAGTCGGGGATTTGGTTAATTTCAAATCGAACATCACTCACAATTGATTGCAGATGTCGTATTCCCATAGACTTTGCAATCGGCCCCTTTCGAAAAGAAGCACTAGACTCGAGTTTCGCTCTCACTAGAGCTCGTCAGTAGTGCATATCATCGCCACTGCAGCCGGGACTTGAACTACGGACATGCTGTTCATGAGGCAACCGTGTTTACCACTGCGCCATTGACCTCACGTTAGGCACGACCGAATTATCATATGTGAACGCTCAACCACTTTCGCTTGTGAGTAATGATCAGATTGCCCGATCGTCTCGAAATGGAGACACAGTTACTGTCTGTTAACTCCAGTTGATAACCCCGCGATTAGGACTTCCTAGACAGGTCGAAATCTCCGATCTCATTAAACCTGCTAGGCGATATTTTAGATTATTGTTCAGTAGTCGTGAACAGCATGTCCGTGGTTCAAGTCCCGGCTGCAGTGGCGATGATATGCACTACTGACGAGCTTTAGTGAGAGCGAAAGTCGAGTCTAGTGCTTCTTTTCGAAAGGGGCCGATTGCAAAGTCTATGGGAATGCGACATCTGCGATCAATTGTGAGTGATGTTCAATTTGAAACATAACTCTGTTGGTGTATAACATAGAACGTGAGAAGCTGACGTTGTGAGTGATAAGATGAGGCAAGAAACGTAAATGTTGCAAATGCAGAACTCAATCAACTGAATATCTAACCCATAAAGCGGGTTCATTAACATGGCTTGGCGGCGATGTTGTTCACTTGGCTGATAATATTCAATACCGAATTTGTTCAACGGCCGGTTCTACCGTACTGAACTCCATCTGATTTGTAAAAGAATTACCGTCGTGTCATGAATATGACGTCGAGTATCACAGTTTGCCTTTAGAGTTTAATTAAGTTGTTAACCGTATTTACGGTGTATATTCGCTAAGGCACGTTGCATTTATAATAGACACTCCGGTTTTAGCCAGTGAGATTACAAGGCAAGTAAGCACACAAAGTCATATCCTGCACAAAATGACTTAGGCAGCAATCGTAAGATACAAAGCTGTGGCTGGCAGTGTAAAGAGACAAAAGTTCGTTTTAAAGTCATTTATTAAGTATGACGTATGTTTGCGAAAGGGGAATGAAACCTACTAACCAAGTCCTGAAAATAGCAAAATCTTCAGTAGCAAGTATCACCTTACGTTTCCTAGACAATCAGGCTTGAAGCAAGAGAAATGCGTACATTCTTGCAAGTTTTTAATTCGCTTTTACAGTTAAGTATATCCATTAATTCGGTAGATTATACCAGTTAATATCAGACGATACAGTTGCCCTCCCCGAAGCTGAAACGATTGAGGTAAGAACTTGCTCATCAGAGAGTTAATGGAAGTAGACTTTCTGCTCCCATTAGAGGCACTTCAGCATAGTTGACTTTACTGTTTAAGGTGATCAGCTCCATAAGGATCTGGAGGTGGACTGTCAAGAACACTTGCATGCTAAGGTTATTTTTCGAATCTCCAGTTCTAGTGCACTTGCCGCAGAATACTAGTGCAGCTGTCGCAAAACTAACTGGAAACCTGTATTATTAGGACAGTTCCATGTGATCGCTTAAAAGTACACACACTGCCTTCACACCTAAGCAGCTACCAAAATAAGCAGGCCTGAGCTCTTGTCACAGTCTGACACTACGCAAGAAGCATCCTATTAGCATCCGGTAACGTGCTGCTACTTCGTACTACTGAAATTAGTGTACGTTTCCCCCACTGAGTCCATCTGGTCTTTTCAAATCAGTTGTAGCTTTTGACCACTGAATGTGATCTGTCGCCAACATGTCAGCATGTGTTCTTCACTCTTTTGGCTAACGTTAGACGCCGGTTTCATTTTACAGCGCATAGTGAATAAGTAAAGCGCATATGCTCAGTTCGTTGCGTTGGTTCGCCTGAATTGAGTGTGTACACACCACAATATGCTTACTTTTTTTGCAACCCGCTCCACTCATAAACGCTGATGGGTACCGGCCGCTGAACATAGCAGAAGTCTAATCAATCGGAACACCCGCGTCACAATGGAAGATCAGCTCAGAATTAGAGACAAAAATGACGAAAACCGCCTGTCGAAATATCAAAACGTGCGAATCAAGAAACAAAAGCTACACATAAATGACTACAAACAGGATGGTAAAAAACTACTTGTGGAGGCGGATTGATTGAGAAACGACCACCGATAGGCCTTGGTTTTCGAAGTTAGTTGACGATCTTCAGTGTACTCGAATGCATTTTCCACATTAACTAAACGGTCGACCCCAAGACATAGTAGAAATGGTACTAAACTCGTCTTATGGACTGCTTCATTTGAGAGCCGATGTAATTGTTTATTCATCCTGAGTGGATTACTCGATCTTATCAATAGAGAGAAATGCTTTCACATAAGACATACAATACTACCCTAAAGCAAAATGAACAGCACGTGAACTTGTCATACTGGAAGCAATGTTCTGTTATTCACCTGTGGCTGTCCATATGCGTCTTTTCGTCCATGTGCAGCAGACTTTTCACTAATGCCCCAAATGTCACTACTGAATGCTCTACGGATGAATTTTTCAATGAGATTTTAGTCTGCAGCATTTTCAACACAATATTTGTCTTACAATATCTCACACAGTAGGTTTTCCTGCACTTATGTGTTTAATTTTGCTAGTACACTAACCAATCATCACCTTCCCAAATTTAACTAACACTGTCCTAGCCCGTGAGCACCATTCCTGTCAGATGCCGCTGTGTTTAACTCCTGACCAACCGTTTCTGTTGGTGAGCATCGTTTTCAGTATTACTATTGTCTAACTTTTAGAGGAGAAACCTACTGTTGACCTTGACCCCGCGCACAACCCGACTGCTTAGATTGATGTGTTATAGACTGCAGCTTAGTGTCATCTCTGTGCCAATGCACTGATGCTTGTCAAATCGGTGGACATGTTGTATGGTTCCAAGTTCAGCATAACGCAACGCCTACTGGTCAGTTAGTCTACGACGTAATTGAATGTAGTGCATTTCAGACCGTTTTTGTCCAAAACTTGTCTCATAAAATTAGCACCAAATCGATATTTCCGAATACCACCTGCCCTGCTATTTTGTATTTTATTTTAGGGAACGACCGTTTTTCAACACATTGCGAAGAGGTAAAATGTTCGTTGCGACCTGCACATTGACCACAACATGAGCCACACTGATGCTGGCTTCGCGTGGGCGATAGGATGTGAACAACAGGACTATCATGGGAGATAACTGTGGTCCTTGAGGAAAGGAAGTACGAAAGCTTTTGATGTACATTTCATAATTTGTGCCAGTCTTAGCGTGAGAAACATGAAATATTCTAGCATTTCTGTTACTTGTTCACTCCCGAAAATTACCCGTGGGATGATTTTCGTTGTGTACTTAGAGGTAGTCGGTGGTGGGTCCTTGAGAGTCTGACAATCTCTAATGAAGAAAGTGCAAGTGAACAGGGAATAATCATTTACAAAGTGAAAGACTAATAATTGGAACTAACAGACCAATTGTTTGAACGTTTAAATTTTTCTAGGAGATAGAAAAACTAGACAACCGAACAAACCAGTATGTTGCTTCTCTGAAGTACGTTGCGAAATCATGCAAGATTGCAAGCCGTTCGAATAAAATCTTGTCCTAATTGTCGTTGGAGCCAAAAATCCTCCAATTATAAAGAAACTACTTAATGATCTTTGCTTGCCGAGTAAAACGATATCTGTCATATTGAAGAATCTACTGAAAAAAATAATAATTCCGAATGCAACCCACTTCATGATCTGTACAGAGAAGTCAGAATGTATCCCTCGAACATACTTCGTTGTTAGAAAGACATTTTGAACAAAAACTGTTTCCGACTTCTCTGCTCAAATTTGTTACGGGAAAAAGTTGATTTGCTTTTCATGTCTGGAAGTTGAAAATTTGTTACAGCTGCGTTTATGCTAGTTTATGGTTATACTAGGGTAAAAATTTTCACTTAGAAAGGAAACGTGGTCATCCTATGAAGATGATCGCATGGAGTGTCAAATAAGAAGTGTTTAAACAACTAATACACGTCCTTTACGTTCATCATGATCAGTCGGGAAGATGCTGGGGGTGATGAAACGGCTCGAAGTATTACGCAACTAGAAAGGAGTGTACGTAAAGGTGATCGCTGGACATTTATAGATTTACAGACGGGGTCTATTTTGTTCTTAATCGTGCTCCATTATAGGTCGTCGGTATGCTGTCCATAGCTTAACCAGGACATATCGATTTTGATAAGCTTCCTTCAGACAACCCCGGGCCTACAAATTCCAACATTCCAGGACTGCAACTCGCTAAGAACACGCCGCACTGGATGCCGTCTTATGCTGACTGACTAGGCCAGAAACAGATGGTCGCTTAGTAAGAAAACGTCCATAGCTGATTCGTATACTGAAAGGAGGAGGAATTGTAATTCTGGATGGGCTTCCGTGGAAGACATTTGGACAACCACCTCAACCATATATATCAGACAAAACAGTAAATCGCACAAAAACAAAAAGAATATGCTAGCGCGCCAGTGCATGCAAAGACCGTGGACACTACTGTCTGTGTGTATCGCTGCGAACAGCAACACGTAACATTCATCCCGGAAGATCCCATTTGGTAGACGCTACGACTTTTATAGATAGGTTAAAATGTTTCCAGAACAGTCTTTAACTACTATCCCAATCCGCGCAATCTTTCCAAGGAATTTTTCCTCACGTAACATATTACTGCTCGTTTGTGTCGAAAAAAAAGTACTCTGTCAGTGGTGGGAATCTGACTTTCACTCAGGCACTCCACATGAAAATCAACCGCGATGCAAGCATATTGAAAAGTCGTTCAGTAAAACAGTATCCTTAATGTTCTATTCACATGTTCCTACGCTATTCATGCGCTTGCGCTTATAAATCGGAACTCCGTTCCACAACGCAGGGAAGTTTTTATTTAAACGTCGTGTGCACCTCTCTCGGGTTCTTCCAGTTTGGTCGACAATATCTGTGGCGAATTTTTACTTGTTAATTCTTGTTAATTCTAGACAGCATTCATTCAGTCATGACTACTTCCATCGCTAATGTTGTGAGTGAACCATACACTATGGGGTTGACCATCTCTTGCCACTGTGTTGAGGTATATCACTAAGTGTTGAGACAATCGGACTTCCGACATAGTCACCTACCACACTCGTACCTTCTTCAATGGAATGAATCTATTTATACTAGAGTTTTAAGTGCCGACCGTTAATCCATCGCCCACCAAAACTTTGGCTGGTTTGAGTGATCGTATTCCTGTTATACATGAAAGCAAACGGCCCGTTACATGGTCTTTTTAGTTCGCTTGCCTCAGGGTCGGATACCTCTGGTCGACCATGGTTTCTTACTTCCGTTTGATCCTTGATATTGAAGTGGCATCACTCTTGTGTTTTATGCCACAGCTCATAACTTTGGTTATTTCTGCGCCGTGTTTCTGTTGTTCGTTCAAGCCTATGATATTTCATATTTTGTCGTTCTGAAGGCAATAACTCACTTTTTATTTCCGGATACACATAATCAGTAGAATCCTGGGATCCCTCTCAAATGGAAATCCCTATGATGTTGCATACTTCGTCGTGTGGTATCTAAATAATATGTCGGATGACCTTTCCTCCCAGTTATTGCTTTTACTGTCCAGCCATCCCTTCATTGAATGACTGAACAACTTCGTCAATCAATACTTCTGTGGATGGTGTGAAGATATTCGTAAAGGCTTAAATCCCCAGTTCTTTTAGTTCGCCTCAAAACATTGACCCTGATCTGTGGTGATTCACTGCGACAGATTAAAGCCAGCCAAGATTATATTCATCAAGACATCTGCAGCCATTCCGCTCGTCTGATCATCCGTATAACTGGATTCCACTCATTGTGGGTAAATATTCACTTATTACGTTTACGTAGCCATTTCCTCTCAGGCCTGTTGCCAGTGGACCCAGAATGTTTATGCCCCAAGTGTGCCTGACATGCTCCTTTGGGATGGATCGTAGTGGCGGTGTTGCTTTCGTTTTAGCCCAATTCACAGGGCAGCTAAAGCAAGTCCGAATATCTTTCCGTGTCGTGGGTAAAAAAATACCCCCATTATGGTGATAAATCGATCGCGTGCTTTTGCACCAAGTGAACACTTATGTGTGCTACTTCAGTCACGCGTTCCCTCAGATCCACGGAAATAAATGGCAATCTCCGCGGTCGCAGTCCATCTGATACTTCCACATCAGCAATGAGTTGGTCGTTCTCCAGCTGTGGTCAGTCCTAGTTGTGCAGCAGCTCATGCAGCTCCGAAGTTGAGCCTTCGGATTTGGTTATTGATATTAAATGTTCACATATTTCGAGTACCTGCAGGTCTTGCTGTTGATTGACTATTATCCCTTTATGCACAGTACTCCGTTAGCGAGTGTAGCTTCGGTTGGCAGCTCATTTTCTTATATTTATTGCGACATTATGTCAGGTGTCCCATTGTTTCGTCAACTGACATGTTCGATGGCAAAACTGAACTCCTGTATTCGAAGTGCCGAACGCTTCAGATCAGGGATCGGTGTCCTGTCTCAACGTGGAAGATGGTTGGTATCAGGTAGATCCTTCATTTTTCTACCGCCGGAAGGACGGCTAGGTATTATTTTTCGTGGTAAATTACCGCAGGGGTTTCCGCAAACAGCATATCCCCCCTTCTAACTGCTGAGAAAAGAGAAATTTGTTTGAAATGATGACATGGAGGTTGAGTTCAATCAACTCAAGCAGAAAGCTGCCATCATGACTTCCAAACCGACTAAACCATTCACTGTGTCATAGGACGCAGGTGATACCGGAATCAAGGCAGTTCCTTCACAACTGTCAGGGACAATCGAATTTGCCAACCAAGTACCGACTGAAGCACAAAAACGATATTGCACCATTAAGAATGATGTCTAGCCATCATTTGAGCGGTAGAAAAATGAAGGATCTACCTGATAGCAACCATCTTCCACGTTGAGACAGGTCACCAATCCCTGATCTGGAGCGTTCGGCACTTCGAATACAGTTCAATTTTACCATCGGACATGTCAGTTGAAGAAACAACAACACATTGTACACTGTGTGTTGTGCTGCGGTGCACTTTGTGCAGTGAGTGAAAACCCACTCAACAATCCGCTGCTGTTGTTTACACTGTGCTGCTGACCGACTCCATGCCCTATGCTAAAAGCCATTTACTCACTTGATCGAATACTCATCCAAATCTACATATTTCCATTGAGCTCGGAATATTGGTTGCAAAATCACAGAGGGTCTAGGAGCCGACATCCAGTAAAAAGTACATGATGCGATCACTAGTATATCGTTAAATGATTTTGTGAAAGCCTTTTCAGTTCCTCGCAAATTTTCTGGAACGGGCGTTACTAACTTTCCGCAACTCATACGCTGAGGAAAACTCTAGACCCGTATTGTTTTACAGCTCGAACTTAAGGTTAACAAATTTATTCCTGGCATGGACATGAACTCTAGACTGAGCGATGCTACGTTGTCTCTGGCGTCACTCACACTGGAGCATATATACTTGGACTAATGATTCAAGATTTTGTTCATGAAAAGTGAACGGGAAGGTACACTTATGAACATTTGGAGTAAACTGATTTGCCGATGACATGAACGTGCCTAAAAGGTGATGTTGATTCGGTTCGTGTGCTACTTCGTCATGTGAAAGACGGGAATGGGCTTTTCTCGATCGCACATTCATTAGTTTGAACCATAAGGACTTGCTATAAACTAAGTGCCATAAGTATCTATCATTTTTAATCAACACGCTGAACTCCCTTGAAATCTAGAGAATGGAATGCCTAAATGAGTTGGGGGATATCCAACATAAGCCAGACAATCACTCAGCACCGTGAAGTAAACAATGACAACAAGTTGCTGCCTCCACTGTGCATGACTGAATGTCCAGCAACTGCATACTATGGGTAGATATCCAACCAGTCGAGAGTGAGAGTTCTCGTGTTTTTCATATCAGGTACGATTCGGCTAGCCAGTTGACATAAACCTACTCTCTCTTCGATCCATCAGCCTACAATATCCACGTCTGATATATGTGGCTGATGACCGAAAATCCGAGTAACTCTTGTTTTGTCCAAGACGGTACGCTTCACACTACGTGTATTGTGTGACTACAGTACAGTGCAGTCAATTGTACCTTTGCTTGTATAAAAATACGGAATATGCAAAACAGCATGTGACTGTTTGGCCACAACAATGGTTCAAGTTTCTGTTGGTTGCAATATTTGAGTATTGCAACAAAATGATTGAGGATCAACATGTGTAGTTGGAACGTCGATGACAATGATGAAGCAGTGCTTCTATTTTACCCAGAGATGGTTCGCCAAAAAGTTATTTGATGACTACATGGTCATTGGTATTCTTGTTACTTCTGGCGGTGGTTATAACGATTATGCTTTTGAATTACTGATAATTAGTTTGGCAGATGTAATAATTCAGAAGAGATCAATTTGCGGAAAATCTGGACTTCGGCTGGATTCGAATCAGCGACTGAAACAACATGCCCAAACGCCGAAAATGCTCTACCAGCAGAGCTACGCAGCCACGCCAGAAGCTCAGTAATTCGATGTCAATGCTTATCATTGACGTTGGTGGATTCCAGCGTGAACTGATCATGAAATCCTGCTTGGGCAGACAATCGGCTGGATAATTTGGTGGATTCCATATGACAGAATTGGTTGGGTGGGTAACTATGTTCAAAAGTGAAATTTCTGAGCTTTCGGCGTGGCTGCGTAGCTCAGCTGGTAGAACATTTGCCGCGTTTGGGCATGTTGTTTCAGTCGCTGATTCGAATCCAGCCGAAGTCCAGATCTTTTGCAAATGGATCTCTTCTAGATTATCCTTTTGTTTACTAACTGGTCGTTGACAGGCTGCCTTGAATTATAGTCACATAAACTCCAGTATATATGAACAGGAAAAAAATATTCACGAGGTAGTCGACGTCACTCGACCTTCACAAACTATACCTTTTTACATATCTGTTTCCATTTTAGGCACAAAATTTTCCATTTCATGCA
>LUCH01002047.1:0-13657 GCA_013368495.1 Paragonimus heterotremus
GATGATGATGATGATGATGATGATGATGATGATGATGATGATGATGATGATGATGATGATGATGATGATGATGATGATGATGATGGACGTTTCATCCTCACCATACAGTCAAGTTCCTCATTTTTTTACTCCTTAAGTGTTGTCATTTTTAACTCCCACTCAGTGTTCGGTGGTCCCATGCCTACCCTATTGATATTCGCTGCACTGCTGGGTCTCCTATGTAGTACCCTGTTCTCTAGCAGCCATCACAGTTTTGTGTAGCATGTCCGTGTACTGTGTACATGTTCAAGTGGTTTACTCCAGTTCGATATGAAGTCATGGATGTGACTGGAGTTTGAGGTCTTACATCTATGGTAATTGTCTTCAACTCGGTAACCACAAGCGTGCGAAGTGGCCTGCATATATTCTTTGAGGTGAACACCTGATTATGCAACCAGAGCAGCAGCCATAATTATGTAGCCCAATTGCTTGGACAGACGGTCAACCATGTCAAAATATCTCACTAAAAAGCGCACGTGCACACAAGTGAAATGCGATCTTCTTACTACAGTGGATTAAATGGAAAATGTCATACATTAGTTACAACGCAATAGCAGGTCCACGTAGTTCGGGTGATGAAAAGATCCGGGGTGAACAGTTTTACTGCACTTTCCTCTGGCCGCATAGGTGACGGGTTGTAGCATTAGTTTGTGACCTAAACACCTGTCAAAAGTCGGCGTTCATGTTGATTGGATGAAATTTCAAGTGACCTAGCCACATCGGACAGGGAAGAGAGACAGTTTGGGGGTTCATGTATCAAGCTGGTTAGTACCGTACTGAGCCAAACACAGTTGTTTGTTCCGAGTGGATCAATAACTTTCATTTTACGCAAACGACATTGACATATCAGACTTAACTGGCGTAGACGTTCCCTGAGAAACAGAAACTGCAGGTCACCATTTGAGGCTAGTAACACGACAGCTGACAAGAAGAATCTAACAGATGAATTAATTCATCGATTAAAGGTGTATCAGCTGACCACGAGCGGAAATAGTTGAGGGAAACACCCACAAAGCGTTTGAACAGAGTTGAAGAGGACCTGAAGAGTTCACCTCAGGTTTGTCCGCGCAAAGCAACTTAGTGAAAACATCAGCTGACAGAAATCTGAAAGACCCTCATGTTCGATCATCAACATCAAACCGCTCGTTAATGATCAGCCTGATCACTGGCACGTTTTGCTCTTTGTGGTCGGAGAAACTGAAATCAGTGGCGAACCAGCCTCTAGTAGAATGAACCCGGTCGAAAACCACAACCCTGAGCATCTGAAAACCCAAGGTGATTTAGCACGAGGTAAACGCGGTTCAGTTCCAAAATTATGGTTTAGGCTGGATTTTTTGAATTAAAGATTGTCGGGACTTTACTTCTTTGACAGAAACGTAAGCGACAAATTACAAATCGACATTTTAATGGAACGGTAACTCCTCGTAGGTTCTTCGTGGTTTCTGACGTTATATCACCTTTCCTGTTTGCTTTTTAGCTGTTCCCCTCAGAGATTATCCTGGCATATGGTTTCAGTAGGACGGTGTCACACGGTATTGCGTAGCTCTCTTCCTGGGTGTTTTCGAAATCTGTTCACTGGACAGTGACTAAATGAATGAGGTCCTTATGATTAGTTAGCTAGATCATCAGAACAAATCACTTAGATTTCCCTATCTGGGGCTAGTTGAAAAGGACAATCAAGCTAACAAACCAAACAACTTGCAAGAGGTGAAACCATCCATTACTTCGGAACGCCACATACTAACCATTTGTCATAGAACTGGACGCGATCTATGGTAACTCTATCCAAACCATCCCTGACGTCATTAGAACAAATTGAGTTGAAGCGCACCTGTACAAATATACATCGACCAAATGTGTGCACTCTGTTCCTATTCACTTCATCGTTCTATCTAGGTATCGGAACGATTCTCCCGACTCTAAACTGTTAGCAGAGCATGTACCTGTATACATTTGTCAACCTTTTATCGCGTATGGTCTATTCTGTAGAAATCACGTGAAAACTGACAGAGACACTGTCGCCAACTCGGACGAACGACAGCCTGTTCTGTTTGGTCCACCTGTCTGGTGGACTGTTTGGTACGAACATGGTCGCGGGTTAGGCAACAATTGAATTTCAATTGTCCTAACGTGAGACTATGTAACACAGGCCACGGAAATGTTGATAAGTTCACCGAAGGCTGAAGAGGGCTCTGGACTTACTATGAAAGTTCGTGAATCAACTCAGCCTGGTTGGCCTAACTTCAAAAGTAGGTGAAATGCTTCTGTGGCTGCTAGGCTAATCAAACAGCAGTGCAAGGTAGGTGTTCTTGCTATGTAACCAATCGTTCGCGGACCGCCAAGCAAACAAAAATACTGATGAACAAAATGAAAAGGACGAATGGGGTTTCCGTTACCCCCTAACTGTTGTTAATCGCCAGCCGATCCGTCGGGGGCCATTCTGGGATCCAGTTATCCACGTCTAAATGTTACTTTTAAAAAACTACGGAAATAATTCTGCTGACTTACGTGCCATCTTTTAATCCTATGAGTTGATAACTCTGACCATTTAAAAGGAGGACAACAAACTGTCATTTCTGACTAACACGCAAATTGCTTAACAAATTAAGTTGTGCCTATCAATGAAAATAAGCCTCTGAATGCTTTGTAAGATTAGATTCAACGACTTCATACTGAGACTAATTCACTGATATCCTCAAGAAAACATCGACTTATCTTCGATCAAACGTGAAGCGTGAAAAGATTCCTACCAAAACTAAAAATGTGGTCAATAAGTCATTGGGGTGCACTTGGAATGTAGAGGATTGAAAATGGAAAACAACCAGTGATTAGTGCAGATTGTCTAAGTAATCGATCCAGCACGAGAGAGCAAGAGACCAAAACAAGTCTAAGGATGTAGGTAGCCTTAACTTAGCCTGGTAAGTGAAACTGTCTCTCTCCATATGTCGTTCTACTTGATGGTTTAACAACGCATGAGCTATTAACTATTTATTGACTATTCGACCAATAAGACTTATTTACACAAAAGAACATGATCGAGGTAAGACATGAACTAGTCTAAAACATTCATAAGGGTTATTAGAAATCATAAAATAATCTTTTAATTTTATGTTTTTGTAAAGATTATAAAAACTGTGAAGATAAACATAAAGTTTGCCATGATCACACTGCAACCCAGCTTTGCAACATGGTGACCGTGTCAGTGAGTCAATTGCGTTTCTGTGTCAGCTTTATGGATACAATTGCACATCTGACTAATCGGTTACTATGGTCTGTTGTATATTATATTACTTATATAATGAGTATATAGAAAAATTACGAAACATGGCAGTACTTCAACTATTGAGCATTATACCCTTTCCACAAGTGTGCAACAAATGCGGAACTGAGTCAAATTAACCTAGAATACTTGACATCATTTTGGTGTTCAACGCCAGCACAATCCACTAACAGATGACTAAGGGGGTTTCCATCTAGTTCTCTAGGACACACAGGAATAAAATTCAATTCATAAACGTCGTCTGACCCACAATCGTTAGGAACTACTGTGGAAATTCTACCTTAACTTTGGGTAGGGCTGAAACGACCTATCTGGACCTGGAGCTTGATTCTACTCGCGTGAATTGCTTCCTTCTTGTATTTCCAACTGAGTGAAACACAACTGGATGACTATGTTATTGGCATATGTTCAGTATGTATATTTACGGTCATTTTAAGTTGTCATGAGTTGGTGATCTTGCCGGGACTCGAACTTGTTCAGCTGAGGTACGTGGAATATTCACAGCTATTGAGTTCAGGCTTAGTAAAGTTGCCAATTTCTCAAAATGATTTAACTAGTTTGATTCAGGAGTCAATGGGGACATTCATCATGAAAAATGTTGTTGAACAGTACACAGATTTAGGTATCCTTCAGTGTTTTTGGTGATTAGCTACAAAAACTGGTGGCCTCATCTCTGCGTTTTTGATTCTATATCCCTCGTTATCCACATCACTGATAACGTAGATAAAAAAAACCAACAAGGTAAATCGCACAGTACTTTAGACTGGTATAATTAGGTTAGTGCGTGATCAGGATTTCCATACAAGCATGTAAGGCTACAACTATTCACGAGCAACATATCTGTCTTTACTGTCCATTAGTTGTTCAGTTTTGTACTTACTTATCATGTCAATCGATCGAGTAATGTGCATAAATGACGAACATATTCAACGGCCAATCGCGAATCCAACCGAATGGCGCCTGCTCACGGACAGGATATCCAATAAACCACAGCATTACTCATGTACAAGTAAGAATATACAGTTAGGTACAACGAGTACGTCATTCTTATTTGGATTTCAAACAGAGACCTGGTTGACCATCTTCTTTAAGAGGATGTTAACTAGCTTCTGTGGAGAGTACTCTATCTGCTTTCGTTGATGTACTAAAATATTCGTCTTTTCAGTTGATATTTTTATCATTCTGCTCCTTACTATCAACTTGTTACAACTTCCTAGTAGGCGTAACAGTGTTTTGAGTTACTCAATCGCAACAGCTGGAAGAACATTGGTAAGACTACACATAAATAAACTTGTCTTGAAATAGGCCAGACGGCATAGTAATATAAACAGTAATTAGTGAGGTATGAAGTTTGCGTGCACCTGGACATGTCGTCTGTCATAAGTTTAACACAATCCTCACAATCTCCTATCACACGAGCACCAGAGACAGCACTTAAGCTCGTGATCCACGTGAGCCATATGAAGGGCGAAACTCGGATCTGTCAGAAGTGGACCAGCCAAAAACGTTTTGACAGAATGTGAACGCAATTATACACTGTGTACTGGTAAGTCTGCTATGTTTGCTCAAGTGAGTTCAAACATAAGGCGACTAACAGGGATGATAACAGGAAGATGGTAGTTTATCACGTGGCGTCGTCTATTTTTTGCTCGACCGGACCATACACGGCCATAACTAGTGGTGGGGTTCAGAGACTGTTACTTCCAACATGAGGTTGAGAATGGGGTGATCCCAAAGTCAGTCCTCCGTTCCACCTTTCTAACAGTATTTTTTTGTTCAGATGGGTGATGTACCTGATTTGGTAACCTATTGGCTAATTAAGTGACCAGGTAACGGAAATGTTCGACCAGAGATTGTTGACAGTACAGCAATTGCTTTCAAAGAATATTCGTCTATCCGTGAGCACAACTGACTATGAAATACTGAACAAAGAGTCAGCGGTTGACTAGGCGAGCAACACACAGAAGGACAATCACCGCGGCTTGATGAGCCACGGTCGCAGTCACCTGACAGGCCGTTTAACTTCTTTAGGTCGGTTCACTGACTAAGTATACACTTGCAAGGTAAGTAATCTTTCACGGCGTAACTAACCACTGATCCAGTCGACCAAATCAGTGGTTTCAGTGTTCATTTCAACCGCGCCAATCACCACCACCCCAACTAAATGGGGATGAACAGGAAATCGTCAAAAGCAAAACGCAATAGGACACAAACAAATGCACACAAATATTTGTCAACGTTTGGACGTCAAACTAAGCATGCGTCCACACGGTCTGGCGAGCAGGACAATTCGCACGCTCACTGAATTCGTGTCCGTGCCAAAGCGTCGAATAACTGACACACAAGTGGTTGTGTTGTGCGTGCTTGTGTATGCGCGCGTTGCTCTGGCAGTGACTACAGTCCACCCTTAAAACCCCAGAAGCGTGTGGGGCTCCGAGACGGACGTATCTGAAATGGGTTTCAACCTAGTGCAGTGATTCAGCACTTGGCTGAGTCATGCTAATCCTGGCAAAGACAAGCGGGTTTATGTATTAGTGAAAAACTTAATTGGACCGACACCCCACGGGTTTCACTGCACATAATGAACATTGAGAGAAGACCTAACAATCTTAGCAGGCCCTCACCAACATGTTCCGGAACTGCCATATAGATATAGCTTCCAGTGAGTACTGAACATTTTCTTTTTTCCTTGTTGTCTCAGGTTATGGGGCCACATACCAATTTGAAGTCTCTCTACTGAACATGTCTGTCAGTGGAGTACCTGCAAAACTGAATGTGACCACACCAGATGCCGGTAAGTTAATGGCCACTAAAAGTACGTGAAAACTGGTTATAACTCCTTGGTATTCGGGTGAAATGAAAATCAAAGCAGGCTGTGAAATCATATATTTTATCTTGCAAACCAGAGTTTCGCATAAAAGAAAATCTTTTACTTGCCTAACGTTGGACGAAATACATTCGAGCTGAACATAAACTACGGTTTGTAAAAACCACACTTTCAATCAGACTGCTATCCGTTTTTCACACTATTGCAGCCATTGCTTTAAGAAACAAACAGTGTTTCTATTGGTCGCGCTATTGCGGTAGCTTAGTTGTAATAACTAACCACATGGTCACGGGTTGCAGTCCCAGTTACCATGACTACTTTGTCTAGGTTTGGTTTGGCTGACGGTACGAACTTGTGCGTCACGTGATGGTGGATACTGTTTTGTTTATTACTTCAAACCCATAAAACGTACATGTTAATCAAATAACCCACACGGGCATTAAACACTTGTCACATCATCTTGTCGGGATCTTCCGGCAGGTTTTTTAAAACTGCTACACTAAAAGCCGTTTATCAGGTGAACACTCGGGCCACAACTTTAGGTGGATAGCAGTATCTCACTTGAAAAATCAGTAAACTGAACACGCAATAACTGGCTAATAGTTTTTGGTGACTGCTTACGGCTTTCAGTAAAGTTTTCCAGTAGGTCTACACATTTTACATTTTGGCTCGTGTTACCTTACATCCTCACCTAGGTAATTATACCTAATGATATCAGACCTCGTCTCTACGGATAGCACAGAAATTGGCAACCGTTCACTCAGAGGTTGAATAATTTCAGTATATATTTATTTGCACTTTGAATCCCACAACTTGTTCTGAGGACGAGTAACAAGCTCTCATGCAACATGCACTTTGTTAATGTAGGACTGCTTCACGATCACATTGTGGTGAGCTGGTTAACATAATCACACTTGTAACAGTTGATGAAAAGATCAGTCAAAGTTCGAATACAGCTTTGTCTTTCGGGTCATTCAAAAGCGCTAAAGTTAGCCATTTTGACAATTGCAGTTTATAAATGTTGCTAACATTTTGTTGTCTTGTTAGATTTGTTAGACTGTATGACTGCGAATAACGAGATTTCCATATAAACCCTTAAATCAGGTCAATGAATGACGCTCATCAAGATTAATCATCGTATTTCAAATAGTATGCTTGTCACTGTTGATTTGCCTCTATGTTGTACATATGTGGAGACAGATTATCTAATATAGATACCACCTGAAAAGGGTGCTTACATTGCTTCTGGTCTTCCTCTCATGTTTTGAGACTCGAAAGGTGCGACAGAATGTACTCTAAATAATTTTTATCAAGTTTATGTAGCTGTAAAAGTGGGAAATAGCACAGTTTTCAAGAGAGATCAGAATTAAAGATCTGAGTAGTCATTAGTATCGTGGAACTACGTTAACGTACATTTAATACCTAAGCTAATGTTTTGTGATATCATACCGCACGGTTCTGAAATGATAAGTTAGGGATAATACAAGCTGAAGGCCTTCTAATATTGGGACTAAAGGAGACCACACTGAGTTCAGTCCTTAACAAAACAAAAGTATATAAATGTAGCCAATGCCTGGTTATGCCCATTTGAATCATTTGGATCACAAAGATGTCACCCACGGGACAATGGCATATAGGTTGTATACTACGCATTTATATATGTATACATATATATATGTAAAGGTATACAACTTGAATAGAGTAAGCAGTAGACGGATTACGCTATAAATATTCACACACAAACGCACAATCTTTATTCAATGGCATGTTGATTGAATAAGTATTTTTCATCCTAAGTACCTTCCACGAGTCCTCTTCACGTGCGCCTGAGTGGTCTCACTTCGAACGCAGTGGAAATAAGCTGGGCACCACCGCCAATACAATTCCGAAATGGACGAATCACAGGCTACCAAGTACGATACTTTGAGATCGGAGCTGAGACGCAGACAGAAACTATGGTCAAAGTGACAGTTCCGGGTCAACGTCAGTTCACAGCAAAAGATCTCAAGGAGAAGACGTATTACACTTTCATGGTTCGTGCCTTCACAACAGCCGGTCCAGGTCCATGGTCTGGAGCCAGCAACATCAGAACTACTGTGGAACGTGAGTATATGTCAAGTAGTATGCGAGTGTGTCAATCCTTCTAACTGTTATAGTACTTGCTAGAATTGAACTGAGGAGACAAAGAATGTCGCAAAGATGACACTCGTTTATTGCAATCTGCTGAAAACCTTGGCTGTTAACTAAGATCATTAACATCATATACGTCGAGATACACCGTAACTTTGATCATGTCAGCCACTACATGTGCAAACATGGGTTAAACAATATCATTATCATACTACAATTCCAGATATTTTTGGTATGATCTGACTATGCATCCATAAAAAGGCAAGACCGAATTACGCCCCATGTGGCGTAACGTATGAAGTAACGAATTGGAGTCTGGTTCACAGTATGACATCTTAGTTATAGGCCCCGGTCGCTCAACAAGTTATTGATTTCTGTGGTTTCAACTTGGAGAGAAGTGTTAGTCGAGAGGTCACCGACTGGAGTTAACAGGACAGTTACTGTGCCTCCTCTAGAGTAGATCGCGCAACCTGTGCATTATTCACAAGGGAATGTGGTTGAACGTTCACATATGATAATTCGGTCATGCCTAATGCGAGGTCACTGGCGTAGTGGTTAACATGGTTGCTCCATGAAAACGTGGCTGAAGGTCTAGTCCTGCCGTGCCCAGGATATGTACCACTGACGAGCTTCGACAAGAGTAAAACTAGGTTCTAGTACTTCTTTTCGAAAGGGGCTGACTTATAAGCCCATGGGAATGCAACAGCTGCCATCGGTTGCGAGTGATGTTCAATTTATGTGAAACATAAAATCCCCTGCTGCTCATCAGTAATCCACTGTGGAGTTCAAATATTCCGTTTGACAAAACGACTGAGGCTATGTGCATATACGTTGAATGTTATGGATGATGAACTGGTAATACATAAAACAGGTGTTATCGAAGAAAAGTTGAGAGAGAGAAAGACAATTCGAAGGTCGATCTATTATTTTTGGGTGGTTGTGACAAATTACTGGATGTCGTAAGTCCAAGCCAATTCTCAGTCAACTAATTTGCAGAGCAAAACACGGAAGCTACCCTTTTCATTGACCAACCTGGTCACCAGATACAGACTAGCTATAAATATTTTTTGTCTCTCTGGCTTACAAATTAACATACCGTCAGCTTCTACCTGACCTCGGTAGCCACATAAGCAAAGGAAACCGTTTATAATATCAATATCCATATTACCAAAAATTCTCTTCAGTTCCCGAATAGCTGATAAACTACTCAAAGCAAGCAGTGGCAGTACAAATCAATGAAACAAACCTTTATATTTTTTCCAAAGCTTATTGGTAATTCCATCTAGTATTATTCAATTAGCCCTCGTATTGCTCCCGACTATTGAATTTTGGCCGGCTTACAGAAACTCATATTTACGTATCGCGTGCAACAATAACAAAATCCAATTTGTAATAGATACACGATCATTTGTTCCATAGAAGATATGAAAAATTTCCCTTATTTCCCATGTCATTAGCAAATCTATCATAAATTGTACAACTTCTCCACGCCGATTTTTAGATTATCCTGTTGGAGATAGAGAGTCAGCCGTGGTCTAGAAATCAGACTTTTCAAGAAACGATTACGAGACAATTTGACAGTCGGTTTGCCTGACAGAGAAAAACAGTTAGCATTAGCTTCACTTTCAGTTGTTCAGAAATCGAAGTGGAGTGTAAGGCTGTGCAACACGTTTTTCTTACTAGCTGTTTGTTACGACAAATTGCACTCTCTCTCTCCCTCTTACTTCTCTATTCCCCGTAACTAATTTTGTTCGAATTTGCTAGCAAATGGATCTGTGGCAGCCACACCCAGAACATTAATTTGCGAAATCTGTTACAGTTTCTTATCAACGAATCCAGTTGCCAAAATTGGACATCGTTAATTCACGGTCCGATGCTTCACTTTGGGTGTGTTCGCAATCCTGTCAAATGAGCTTGCTAATGTAAACCGGTCACCAACCGTAAGAAGAATCCTTACAGAATTTGTCTTCACTGTATGTCAGCTGACAACCGTTTGCAAATTCCTGACCATACCTATGGGTTCGGGTAATCGAAGTTGTGACACTACACACCTAATGATAGCGTCCTCGTAATTATGTTCAACCAACTTATGCCACTTCGTTTGTACTACGGGTCCACTCCGACAGTTTGAGGGAGTGAACGGCTAGGAAACACGTCAACTATCAGATATTGTGTGTCCGAAATTGGAGAGAACCAACTGGTCTGTTTTTAAATAAACCATGAAATGCATGTGTTCGTTTGCCTATATGCAGCAATGTCCTACAGACATGACTGAGTTAGTTGCCAAAATTGAAACTCGAAAATAAATGACTGGCGAACTGGAGAATGTCAAGAATAGAATCGACTGTGAACTAGCGAAATTTCACTAGCATGTAAGTACTGTGTGGCGCAATAGATATCTATTTGAGTTACGCAATAGGTGCCTCGCTGCTGATTGGCTGAAGCCTTTATATGACCGGACAAGTTTGCACAAACACATGTTTGAACTTCCAGGCCATTCACCACAGTCCGGCCCCAGTGTCGATATTAAGTTACGAGGGGGAGTCATAAAGTAATGTCCTTTTATTTCGGACAGGTACAATTACCAACACAGGAACATGTATTATACATCAAAATAAACCTGGTCCTCTATAGATCACACCCCTACTTCTCAACATAGTCACCGTTACGCTCAACAGCAACGTTCCATCTTTGAATGAGCGCATGTATCCCTGCCTCGTAAAATTTTGTTGTCTGTTCTTTGAGCCACTTCTTCACTGTGGTTTTCACTTCCTTGTCACTGGAATAATGTTTGCCACTCAAACCCTATTCCATGGGGCCGAAGAGGTGATAATCTGAAGGCGCTAAATCTGGTGAGTATGGAGAATGCCGTAAAGTTGTTCACCCGAATGAGGCGATTGTCGCCCTTGTCTTGATGCTTGTGTGTGGTCGAGCATTGTCTTGCAGAAGGAGGACTTTGCGGATTGGTAAATCGGGTCTAACTCGTTGGATTCTTGCTCTGAGCCTCGTCAGGGTCTCGATGTAGGCGTCAGAGTTTATTGTTTCTCCTCTAGGTAAGAAATCAAGCAGAATGACACCTTGAGCATCCCAAAAGACAGTCGCCATGATTTTTCCAGCTGACTTTTGCGTATTGAACTTTCTTGGTTGCGGTGATGATGAGTGGCGCCATTCCACTGACTACCTCTTTGTTTCTGGTTCATAATGATGAACCCATGTTTCATCACCTGTTACGAGCCTTTGAAAGAAAGTGTTGTCTCTTTGACTTTGTTCAAGAAGTTCAGTGCAGGCAGTGACCCTGTTAGCCTTGCGTTCGGTAGTCAGCCCCCTCGGTACCCAGCGGGCATACACTTTTGAAATGCCAATTGACTGGACTACGTTGTAAGCACTTCCATGGCTCACTCCAAGGTTTTCTGCCAAATCATCAAGAGGTATACGCCTGTCTTCTCTGATCAGAGCATCTGCTTTTGCTTTAGTGGCAGGATTGACAGACGCGGATGGACGGCCAGAACGGGGGTTATCGGCTACGCTCATAGTTCCCATCTTTTCATCCTTCAAACGACGAACCCACCTGTATACATTGCTATAGTCTACAGTATTGTCCTCAAACACATTTGTTAATCGTCTGTGAATGTTCGTGGGGGTTTCCCCCTCAACAACAAGGAATTCAATCACTGCTGTTTGTTTTTGACGCAACTCTACGGAGGCAGCCATTTTGAATTTTCCTTGTGAGTCTAAAAACATGAAAAGTAAGAAACAAACTATTACATAACGTAAATGATATAATCATTTATAACTGAGAAAAAATTCAGGTAATTTTATGAAAAACTTCACCAGACTTAAAAACATTGGCAATACTTTTTGACTCCCCCTCGTATTTCCGATTGTACCCCACCGTGTGACAAAATATGTCACTAAGCAACTTCAAGATAAATTTATAACAATTTTCTGTTGGCTTTGTTTGAACAACTCAACTGGAAACTTCCACAGCCAGTAAGCTGTTTCTTTTTTTGCGAGAATTCTAATGTACGTAGCGTAAATTGTGTCGGTAAATGTTTAATACTTTCTCAACCAGCCTTTGCACACAATTTGTGTTATTTTACTAGTAAAAACTAGGCGACATTGTGGTTAATTTGAGACTTAGCTACCTTGTAAAGTCAACTTGTCAACGCAACTTGGCCTGTGCACACAAGAAGGCTTCTTCACCACATCTCCATGTCCCTGATAGTGACAAAGAACAATGCACTAATATCTATAGGGAACTTCGTCTTACCAAGAATTGTTCAGCGTAAAGTTACTGTTTTTATTACTGGATCACTTTCCGGTTCAGTAGGCTGCATAATTCATTTTACCGATGACGCTCATGTGTGGCAAGTTCCTGATTATCTATAACAACCAGTAGACATTTTTCGATTCTGAAGATATTTAGATATGGACCTACCCTTCTGCAGCCCAATGATGGAAGTGTTGGAACTGTCAGAGTTGATCTGTCAGTTTGCCTGTTGTTGAGCTACACTTCACGATCTACTGTTTTGATTGTGTATAGTGTGTTCGAGTTTATTTAATCTTATGAACGCATGAAAACTGTGTTAATGCAACCGTCTGTCATGTTATTTACATGCGTTAATTACGATACAAATGCTGACGCAATTATGTATGGTCATCAGTGTGGAATATTTGTGAACTAGAGGTCAGCAGTGGTGCATGTTCGTGGTCGATCGGGGTTGCTTGGATCCAGGTTGTGTCCAGCTTCATCTTTGCAACTGTTCTTCTTCACTCTAGTTCCTCCACCACCGTTGGACATTCGGGCCAACCGGATCAACCAACATCAGATCAAAGTGACTTGGCGTATTCCGGTTGCGGAAGAGTTGGGTACAGCTGGAACTCGCACCCTATCCATTCAAGGCTTTCGCCTACTATACTCGTCGAACAATAACCCCTATGATGCCGGTCAATGGACCTCGTTCGATGTGGGACCGGTAAATATGGCCATCATAAGTCACTTGGAGAGTAAAACCAACTATGTGATATGTATCAAATCCCGCGGTCCGGACGGTCGTTATGGTGATTGTAGTCAGCCTGTGATCAGTCGAACTGCAACGACTGGAACGGAACCAGATTTCTCAGTACGAAATTTGCTATGTACGGGAGATGAGACAAGTGTGAAGGTGACCTGGCAACAACCGCTTCGAACGAAGAAACTAGAAGGTTTCAAGGTGAGTGGTTAGTCAGATTTTTGAAGTGTGTACTACGTGTGTTGTCGGGTAATATATCAGGATATTCATATCTGCGCGTTACTATCATAGAGTATAGCGGGTCTCATTAGTGACCATTGTAGTGGACAAGTGGGTATGCGCTAGACCCTCGTCCACTGACAATTAAAT
>LUCH01002047.1:14141-54608 GCA_013368495.1 Paragonimus heterotremus
TTAGAGAAGCCACACGATCGCCGGTCACTACACCATTCGATTGACAGCCGTCTTTGCTACCAGCGAGCAATAACGAATGAGATGATGACGGACGGAAACAGGAAGTCGGTCGTTGATTTGCTAACATTGCCGACGTCTAGTTGTGTCCCATTTATTTACACTTAATGGTGGTTTGTTGTGGCATAAATTAGACTAAGCAGACTTATGCCCCAGGAATTTACATCACTGGATGTCTGTTTTGACGAAACCACATACGTTAACTGAATCATGCTGGTGCAACCAGGCTGAAGGCACGAACGATTGTCGGACAACTTCAAATACCACATTTGGATGGATCTTGTGGACACAGACTTTCATTCCCCCACCCTCATCCCCGACCGCAATGGACCAGAACCGTCAGCAGATGCCGATTTGTTTGGCGAAGTGACCATTGCATAGACAGACTCTAACTGTCTACCGACCGTAGATGTTTGAATGACAAAACTGGAAGTTCACAATCAAAATTATGCCACAGAAACGTAGAAGATGCTACCATCAGCCTAACCACACAACTGTGTCAAACTCATAGTGAGTCGACAAGCAGGCTGTGCAAACAAGAGAATGGGTAGAAAAATCTCGCAGCCCATCTATTCGTTAGTTACTTCGACACAGACGAAAGAATGGTGTTGGCCAGCCCAGGATACCCGAAAAGCCCAGCAGTCTGAAGGTCAGTGTCTACTAGTCTTAAACTGCTGTCTCATACGAAACACTAGCATGTGCTCCATCGCGGATCCCCAGTGAGCTAGAGCCAGGGTAAGAGTCGGCTGACCAGTCAGCACCACCAGTATAGAAAGGTAGTTGACAACATTTAGCTAAACTAAGATAAATCAACGTTTCGGTCATACAACTGTCGTCTAGGATAAATTTTGTAACACATGGCTTGGCCCCTAGTTTAGACACTTGGTGCTTACATCAGTATAAATTTTAAGGACACCCAGGGAGTAAGCAAACTATCTGATTTGTTAGCATGGCTTGCAATAAAATGTTCAAAATCCTATCATGATAGTTGGTTGCTGAATGCTTACCTATGAAAAAAGTGACACCCGGAGGATAGGCAACACTTTTAACAGAAAAGCTTTGTTTTACTACTCTATACTTGAGAAATAATTAACTTTGTTGCATGTTTAGTTTGGAGTAGAAGCAAAATTAAGCAACGGGTTATGTGGTTTAGGTTTTCTCCATTGCCATCGGGCGCAAACTTGGTGAGGTGTTTGGTCATGTTTGTATGCATTTACACCCTGTTCAAACAGTCGGTGTGGAAGTTGAGTGTGAGATATCGGAAACCAGCGATGCGGGGTTCTCGTCACGAGTTACTACAAAATATACACGGGTAATCTGCACTAACATTGGCCTGGTAACCCCCTGTATATCGTCTTACATAGTCATTACAGACAAAGCAACTAATCTATTAAAACAGTCATCACTACTCACTTAACATTTTCACATGCTAACCGACACTAGAGATGATACATAAAAAGACCTTGGACTCACTGGATACTACAGTCAAAACGGAAAACCGAGTGCGCTTCTGGCCCCTGAACTTAACATCATACGCATTCCTTCACCCTAGTGTAGGCTCCGACGGATTGAGGATTACACAACGTCAACCACGCCTATCACTCAACAGGATGGCTTGACCAGATTGACACCTGTCCTCACTAAACGCCTCAACCTAGTGTTCTCTGAGGAACATCTCAGATGTTGTGACCGGGAAAGACGCTTGGGTTGCGAAGTTGTTTAGTGCGTGAAAAACCGTACGGGCACGTACACTCATTTGCACGGCTGATGTGTAATCACACACACTGGGCAGCAGTATATTGTTGTTCGCCCAGGTGGCACGTCCCCCATAATGTGTACACATTATTCCAATAGTTGGTTCTGGTCCATTGTCATCCTGACGTTAAGACTTGCTCTTTGGTTCCCAAATCGGCGCACTATACCACTCACAAACGAAGCTGCCTGCTACACTACACAGGTCAACCCTTATGTTTTTTTTAAACTTTTAATTCTGTGCCAGTGAACAGGTTACGGATTCAGTTTGGGTGAAATATGTTAGGGACATATGTGACGATGTCGGTTTGCGCTACTCGTCCTCCATGTCAACACCTCACAACTGGCTCTAAAATGGAAACAGGACCTTCACCATACCATATAGCTGCGCAGTCAGATAACTTACCGGAGTGTTATCTACGAAACAGCGTCGCGTCCTAGTAGACCATCTTCTGCGAAATCAGTCAGATACCTAAGTGACAAGCGATAAAATCATTCTACACATATTGTAGTTGTATCCTATCAGCAAACAATCCTTGAAATGACGACACAACAACATAGTTCTACTAGTTCTACCCAAAGACCATACGATCGAAACAAGCTCAATTGTCAAACTTGATTCGACAATCTTCAGAGGCGACTTCATGTTCGTAGCTGTTGTAGCTGTCCGTGATTTCCAATGAATGCATATGATGAATCAGACATTGAAAAAATAGAATACAGAATCCCAGAATGCATACGCTTCGATTCCTGATTTCCCTGATTATTAGAATCACTAGTTCGCGAAGTTTATCGACACCTCGAGTAACCCACAACATGGACTGCTTTAGGCATCCTGTTTCCCACAAAATCCCGAGACTTTTCCAATATCAAACTTAGTGACCCAATTCTCAACTTCCGTACAGGGTCCCGTGAAAACTTATAACATCTACATGCAGGAACAAACACATTTCACAACGGACAATAACAACAGCATATTCGACAAACCCATCTCTTACTTATACCTCCACTCCAATCAAGACATCAAGTTGAACAAAATTTAGCCATGCAAAATTTCATTTATACCACAGATATAAAACTTCTTTTACGGTAGCGTGTGCCATCTTTGACTGCCAGGAATATTATATTAACGTCTAGTGAATAATCGACATAATGCATTTTGTCTCCTTCGTTCAGGTTTGTATAGGTATGCATTTTGTTAACTTCCGGTTGTTACGTGACTTCCACATCAGGACTTTAAATCCCCTGATTGTACAGCAACCTTTAGAACGTTAATCTGAAGAGGAAACCTTGCATTTTCTCCGGAACCCAAACTTATGAAATTACAAATAGAATCTTTTCAATTACAGAAAATTAAAAACAAGATATCTCATCTGTTCTCTTCTATTCAATGGTCAGTTTACATTTTGTTAATAGATTTCGTTCAGGTAGTTGTGCAGATTCAAAATCGAAATCCAGAGTTTGTTTTAATCACTCGTTTGAAATCTCGTCGTTATTATTCCCCTTTAGGTTGTCGCCATTATTATCATTAATGTTGTTTATGACGTCATTTTTGAAATTTCTACATTGTTTGCACCCGTAGTTATGCTGTTGTGGGTCATTAGATCCGATTATATCAATGTGGAATTCAGTAGGTGAACTTTATGGTCATTTTCAAATTGGAGACGGGGCGCATCCAAACATACAGAAGGAGGAAACCATGTGTACCTAACTTCTCAGCCTTGTAGTTTGACCCGGAGCACTATAAGAATAATGGAGCGATGGTTTGCTAGCTCGCCCCAAACGTATTGAAACAGAAGTTCGACTATGGATGTATAAAGCTGGTACACTACCAGTGAAATGAACTTCAAGGATAACGCTTCATTGTGTATGACAAAAAACCTCGAACAAGTTGTCAAGCAGAAGTTTTAACCTGGTGAAAGTAAAGTAAACGTGTAGTAATTCTATCCTAATGTGTGTGACGTGGTGGTCATTTTGATATATCTGCTAATAATATTATGAACGACGAATATAACCCATAGTTGACCGTTTTTTCCTGAGTAACATTTTGCGTGAAGGCTTGCTATTGTGGACATTATAATATTATGATTACTAACCATAAATAAGTTTCCGTATTATCCATGGTGATAAGCAAATAACAGTTTGACCGATATGTGCCATTCTTCTCAGCTGTAAAGATCAAGAAAAGTAACCATTTCAGCTAGATAACGAGAACTGAAGTTTTTACATCTTTGGATGTATTGCCAGTCATTAAAATCGTCCAGAAAGACGTGAATATGATGGTCACCTTGGAAGAAATGAACCAGTGCTCGTAGTAGATAGGAGTAATTGTTGTTTACACGATATGACCAGATGGTGCTGTATAATTAAGACTAGAGTTTGAGCTCAATTTTCTGCCGGTCCCTGCTTTTCTTCTCACTTTGAGAAATCCTACCAGCCTAATTACTAATAGTTCACGGATCTGACTGCACTAAAAACTCCTAAACCTTATTATCGTTAAGAGGATCTGGCAAATGAGGTGTTGCATTTTTGAGTTTCCTCCTCTATAAATATACTGGTTCAAGAATGTCTCTTCGCTTGTCCCGTGTAAATACTAATCGTAACAAAAAGTGGTAACATGGAGCGTTCGATCCATTTGTTGACTTTAAATCATGCGATAATTTTTTGAGAAACTATGACCTAACACGAAAATATTCCCTAAGCGTTTTATTCGCTCTATATCAATAACTTTGCCACGAGTCGGATTCCTTAGGAATAGTTAGTTTATATATATATATATATATATATATATATATATATATATATATATATATATACAAGATTTACTTGCTTTTCATCCATTGTGACCAGCAATTATATCAACTCCATATCTTCAGAAAAATCATTCATTCAAGAATTTTTTAAATAAAAATGAATGTTTAGAGGACTGGTGGCCTGTCAAATACAAACACCAACTTGGATCAAAAGAGTTATAGCCCTGCATACGTCTATTACACCACGGATACAACCAAATAATTTTAAAACAAACTTGTGGTATCATTTATTCTAACCTATTTTGCCTACCTATTATATGGTTCAGCTTCGTGTTGGTGGCTCCAAACGGTTTGTGGACAGTGTTGGTGTGATGCGTACGCTAGATTTTCCCGCGCGCAGTGTTAGCGTTGCATACGCGGCTATACACTCGGGTTACACATACACGGTCAGTGATTTGGAACCGAACAGTGTCTACGATGTGCAACTGAGTGCCTACTACGAGACAACTTTGAACATGGAAAGCAACTGGGAAACGACCAGCTGTTATACACAAATGCAACGTGAGTGTTTTCCCATTGGGCTTGTTGATGAATGTAGGGTAACATTCCAATTAGAGGTTTCACACGCGTTCTCATTCTCAAATGCAGCATGAGGTTTTGGTATCGGTTGACTTCACGAAGCTCGTCTGTTCTTCCAACTAGCCACATGAAAGAATTCGTAACTGGTCTATAGTGTTTCTGATGAACACAAAAATCCATCTGACCACAAAATCAATGATCAACGCAGCAGAAGGTGTCCGGTGAACTCAAGCTGTGTTTGTAAGTTAATATTCATATTTTAGAAGAGATCCATTTGCGAAAAACCTGGACTTCGGCTGGATTCGAACCAGCAACAGAAACAACATGCAAAACGCGGCAAGCGTTCTACCAGCTGAGCTACGTAGCCACGCTGGAAGCTCAGAAATTTCACATTTGGACCTAGTCACCCAACCAACCAACTGTGTCATATGGAATCCACCAAATGATCCAGCCGATTGACTGCCCAAGCAGGATTTCTCAATCAGTTCACGCTGGAATCGACTAACGCCACCGATGAGCATTGATATTAAATTACTGATAAGTAGTTTGGCAGATTTGATAATTTGGAAGAGATCCAGCTACTTTTCTAGTTCACTGAGATTTCCATTCTGACTGTACAATGGTCAACTGCCAGCATCTATTGCAGTACGGTGCGTTCCACTAGAATATGACTTCCACTTCTTACAAACAGCGACAGAACAAATACCTTGCGTTAAAAGTCGTCTGAATAGAGAATGCTATTAATTGGGTGTTTAATTTCTCGTTTGGTATCTTTACAAAGGAAATAAGGTTTTGTCAAGTCTCGTGAGGTAAGCTGGCTCAGCATATCACAGCACTGTGCTCATGAACTTCAACTTATGTCGGACAGATGACGCTGCTTTTGTAATGTAACAGATATGAACGACAATTACTGAGTCGTAAGTCTAAGGAATTATCATAAGAGTGAGAGCTACTTAACCAGATGAGTGGTTTAATCGCTAACTAATCAGGTTTTGTTGTGTTATAAGTTTTACAAACGACCAAAAAACTATTTATGTGGTTTGCAAAGTGGCAAAACAGGTTTTGGAAAGTGTTACACATTTTTAATAACTCATAGAAATATCTGTTGAACTATTTCGACAGCGGCGACAATAAATCCATATCAGAGTAGACCGATTTACTCTGTCAGCGTCTTCTTTATGCACACCTTTCAGTAGACACGACTTCACAGATTACCCAGTATGTGATGGTTTTGGCGAGTATTCGACTGCATCGAAGTTTGCCAAACCGGTGTAAAGAAAGATGGTAGGAGTGTCTTGTGCAAGTGACGAGATCATTTTTGCATTCAATCTCGCCTGAAGGTCTTGTTGGCCTGCTGGTTCTCTCAACTCTATAAAACAACTATAAGACATTAAATGAGCTATATTTTGTAACGACCGTCTGCTTGCCGTCTGTATTTTACTGCTCAGTTAGTAGTTGACTTTATGATATAAAGTACTAACGCTCCATGAGGGCTTTTTCTAGATATTCCTCTTGCCATTAGAGGAAGGGAGCTTTGTTTTGCATTACTGATCCACGCCTGGTTTTACTTAGCTTGAAGTAAATATGTGGAATCTTACGAACAGTAGCGGAGAAAGTTCTTCCACTTTTTCTAAATCTGTGTCTATGACATCTACGCTAAATCACCGATCGATTCAACTGAGGTCTATCACAGGTCAACATCACATTATCTGTCCGCGTAAACTCGTGTTTCATAAATCAATTTTATACTGGATCCACCACATGTTAGCAAATTAATAACAGCTGCCAACAGTTACATTTTCTAACTGCATCCTTTGCATTCTTTGGCAAACAGCTCGCTTTTGTACAATTGGCCAACCGTTTCCTTCTGCTTGTTATATTTAATTCACCCCGTCCATCGATCGACTCAGGGGAAATGCAAGTTGTACAGACACATCACATACAGATAGACACGTGGAAACAACCCACTGTCTTGGTTCAGCTGCTTTGGTTTGTCCTTGTTAGAGAATTTTCTCACATCACTTCACAGATGGACTCATTGCAAAAAACAACGGTTTTCGCATCGATTCTAAACCAATCGCACTTAACCAGCACTCTCAAAGTTGTCATGGTAACACAACGAGAATAATAAAGTTATTGTCTGCTTTCCATTTATGTGGTAGTAGTGTCGAGTATAGCGTAATCTGCTCCTACCAATCTCCGTTTCCTATATCTATGGTCATGAGAACATACTATATTGTGCAGAATGTTTCACAGTTCACCATTTGACGAGCTATGACAGTATGAACGATATGTACTGAATGAAGTTTGGTTAAATTATCTAATCCACTGTCTCACACTATTCAACCCTCCAGTTACACCATATGTTGGGCTGTACAGACGAGGTATCCCAAGTCAGACGTACATCACAACCTTCCCGGATGTGGAAATCGTCACATGATCATTATCTAATTTCATGGAGGTATTACTGGGTGGGAAAGCTAGAACTGTCGTTCTTGTCTTCTACAGGACATTAAAGAAAGAATACCGTAACTGGTAGCCTCTACAAACATGATGACATTAAGCAACTGTGCATTATCTAAAACAATTGAGTTCCGTTACTATAAAACTGCATTCGGAAAAGTTCTGATGTATATTGAATAACTTTCTAAAATGACATGGCTCTTATGTGGAAAAAGTTCTAACCACTCCTATCTTAATGCATTTCCCCGGGGTTACAGAAGTTGGTTGTGAAGAACGGCACTTAACTCTTACCTAAACAGCAATAATCACGTTATACAATTTTGTCGAAAAGTAAATCCTAATCGTAATGAATTTCATCTTGCATCATTCCTGAGATTACAACGATTTTTAACATCAGAATAACGACAGACCTAGATCCGAGCTGTTCGACTGAGAAGCACAAGACGAAGTACGGTAGGTTATGAAGAACAAACAAGAGTTTAAAAGCCTGTTTGCTATTTCTGAAAAATATTCGTCCTACTGAGCTGTCAAATTAGAGATGAACATTTTCTGCGCACCGTCAACGAGACAAGAACAACATACAGTCAGACCAAAATAAGTGCAACGAACGTGACAACCGTATTTGACTTAGTACGTACAAGCGATACTTGCAGTTGAATTGACGTTGTACGCTAGCAAACACAATGTGACAAAACTACCGTATGATGTGCGAATATTCCAGCCGCATACAAATACAGTGTCACCTGTTGATAACTGTGCTTTAACCTTGTCATTTGTTACTGACCCATAATAATCCTAACAGCATGCCTTGTTAATCGATCTGTTCACGTACAAATGCAGCACGATAACATGCGATTACACATCCTGTATATTATCAAACCTATCTTTTATCCCCACTTCTCACAAACGTTTTCTTGAACCCATGAATTCGAATCACCTCCTCCCCCTCATCGCATACGTCACACAGGACCTGCGTTTGTGGTTCCCCCGATTCCAGTGGCCGTGTCTGCCAGCCGACGACAGGTTCTACTCCAGCTTACTCGCGTCAGTGAACGGTTCGGAAAAATCAAGCACTACTTCTTGGTCATTGCTCCGGTTCATCTGACTGACAGTGACACAAGCAAAGTAGATATTGAAAGTGTGAGTTCACGAAAAAAATCCCTGCTGGTAGACTAATTCCTACTACTTTTATGTCAGCTAATTCCAAATCACTTGGGCAAAGACTATGAAATTTAATGTTTTAAATTCACATCTGAAAGTTTAGTATAAATGTACAGTGTGGAGTACTACTGCACTGGAAGCTCTTTGCGACGTCAAGTGCAGTATTAGTAACAACAGCCAAACAATTAGCTATTGATTATGCTCACCGGTTGTGTTATGCGACAACAAACAGCTGTGCTCAAATGGCAATAACACAGCATGAATACTGTGGTGCTAGTAGCTGACGGCACAAACAATTTGTAAAATCCGAAGTAGAATTCCGAACTAGTGAGGCTATTGCTGGTCATTCAAAATTCATTGTTGACAATAGGTCTAGAAGACAAATGTGTCTACGATCGTCTCACTGATTGTGTGTTTGTTTAACACGAGCTCTCGAAACAAAAATCCCAGGAGTATTCGTTCCCAACAAGACTGCAAAGTCAAATCTCGACGACCTTGTTCACTTGGCACGCATATGCGCATTATCGTCATTGACAGGACCACACGAACTCCGATCAGACAGCGCCGCAGCCGATACGGACTGGAGTAAGCGCACATCGCAGAATTTATCTTGTCAAAGGCACAAACTCCAATGACAATCATCAAACACTGAATCCTCGTCATACTCCGCACCCACCTCTCTCTCGTTCTGTCTCCTACGTTCACACATACACGCGCACGCGCCAACACACGAAACCGAGCCATATGTCAGGTGAATAGCAGAGTTTTATCTGACCATCTGTTTGTATTTTCAACCACAGACCAATGGAATGATGTCCATTTGGAAAACGTTCCTTTCGGTGCCCTTAGTAAAGGGCTCCCACCCTTCGATCGCCGCCGCCTAGTACATAATCTGTTGATTGATTCAGACAATGTCACACAATCAAGCGATGTATTTTTTTAAAAAAAGTTCACTTCATCAACTATAGAGAAAAGGGATGATGTTATACTTAGGATTTCCACGATTATCGTAACAAAAGAACTGATTCTGCGCTGATAACTAGATGTTAGAACGCAGTTGGGGTTCACTTAAAAGATTCTTTGTACTAAACCGCCTTTCTGGCAGTAATTGTGGAATTAAATGATGTTAGGCTTAGACGGATGATGTGGGTACACTATGGCATGCTCCAACTCACCTTAGTAACAAAAATTAATTTTAAAAAATGGTCTTCGGTTTGAATACGATTTTTCAATTTTTTATGAGATAAGAATCAAAAGGTTCCTATTTAACACGGAACTTTTACGACATTCAGAACAAAAATCAGCTACATTGCATTAAAGCTGTAACATGTTTAATTTGGCAATCAGTTTTCCACTAGACACTTCTCGTAAAGATGAAAACCGTTGAATGTAAGAGAGAACATATAAAAGTCTCCTGAACTTTTCAAAAATTCTACTCGCGTTGTTGATCAAACTGAATAACTGCTTTATTTTCAGATACGATAACACACGTTAATATGAAACATAAGCAGGTTTTAATATATCTACCACTCGATATTTCAGACGATCACAACGTCGAGAGGCTTGCCCAGTTCAGGAACTCGATACGTTGCAGCCAAGTATCAACAAGACTTTTTTGACCCACCTCCAAGACATACGCGTAACTTCACACTGGGTGGCCTCATTGGTCTGGTGCGCCGTAGTCGTCAGAGCTCCTTTTTGGATCGAGAAAAACGTCAGAGTGTGCCGCCAGCCGATGTCTTCACTGCTGGGATTGACAACGAAATCAATTTTGATAATAAAGTGCTTGTGGATGGACAAGAATACAAGGTGAGTTTGAGAGTTTTTGTACAAGCACACGACGGATATCAACATACCAAGAGTACTTCGTAAACAGTAGGGCACATATTTCCGCAATATGTCTTCACCTGTTGAAAGAAGCATTCTGGTCCCCCTCAGAGAGAGAAAAACAGCTCATGTATTTCTCACTTATACTGTAGATATCGCATAGAAATTGGGTTCCGACCTTCGTTCTTTTCAAGACAGCCAGTTAACCATTGCTTCCCTGATTGTACATCCTGCAAGAATGCAGTACCACAAGTAGATCTGTCAGGATTATTCGTGAAAAGTACTGAGAATTTTCAGATTTCCTAGTCTTGTTAACTCCAACCAACAAAAATTCTGAATCAGGTTTGGAACACAGACTGTTTTCTGCTTCATTAGACTAATGCAACAAGTCAACAGAAATCCTTCACAGATAGCCTGGTCTGAACGGTTTTAACTAGGCAGAATAGGAAGATAAGAGCAATCAGCTAATTGGACACGAATGTCGTCACTGGTAAATTGAGTCATCATTCAGATAGTGGCAGTTCATGAACTAGAGCGCTAAGAATAGCCAGAACAGTTGGTCTGCTGGTGTGCTTTTTTACTGACTTGCAAATGGTTCGGTTGGTTAAATCTGACGCAAAACTTTCGGGTTTGGACGGAGGCAGTTCACGGATTAAGATCCATCCATATTCGCTCATTTTAATCTGAGGCTGTGACTTACCTTTAAACAGCTATTAAGTATAACTGTCAACTAGTCAGAGAAGTATAGTGCTGGTGCGGACACTAAAACCGCTGTTAATAGGCCAGCCAGCTACGATAGTGATGAAGCAGAAATCGAAGAGGGAAACGCAAATGATGATGACGAGGACAATGGAGGTTTGTTCTTCCTGGTTGATAAATTTGACTGACTGATTGACTCAGCTTTCATTACTAGTGCAGGGACAGACATTTATTCTCGTCATATTGTTTTCTGTTAGCCGGACACCATGTAGTGAACTAGTAATTGACAGTGTAAAACAGATTCGAACATTCATGAATGTATGCGATGGTTCTTTATTCCAATGAACAGAGGTAGGAAAAATGGTTACCTAGTCCTCTATGTGGGAAGGGTACTGGGTTGAGCTTGTGTTGGTTAAGTATACGTTGACTAACCGTCGTTAACAAATCAAACTCTCCCAATAACTAGCCTGAAATTGGTTTACTAGTAATGGAGAGTGGTTTTCGTATCCACCACCAGCAGAGTAACTGCAGTGCTGATTAGCTGATGTCATCACAGCCAATTAAAATAGGCTTTTAACATCTTTTTATTGACATTCAGATCTATCAGGCGCATATCATTGTTGACTGCCAACCTAATAAACATTATCTCCAAACAATTGTGTTTTTCTTTCTATTGACTCTGCCTGGCAAAATATGTCACGTTTCATCAAGCTTTTATTTGCTTTTATCAGTCCGCCGATTGACGATCACACACGTTTTGATCGAATGCTTTCTCTGCGAGCAAACAATTCATCCCCAACCTTTATCTGGTCTTAGGCGGTGGGAAATTCACAGAACAAAGTGAACCGTGTTCCGTCAACTAAGTTCTTGTGTTTTACAAACAACTTTTTTAGGAGAACTAGATGTGAATGCGGGTTCTGTTCGCATGTAGTATTTGACAGTCTTGAAGCATCTGGGGGGAGTTAGAGGCTGAATAAAACGAGACTTAATTGCCGTTCTGTTGGCTATCTTTAGTAATATTTCGAGCATAGGGTTAATTTTGACGTTCAACCTAACGCTTGACGTTATAATCATCTATAATGACTGACTGTGAATTAGACAATTGCTCAGAGTATTCTATACACATCGATCGACAGCTGTCATTCTGCATACCACAACACGACTGAATCAGCTAGCAACTTTAAGATAAGAGTACGCTTTAAATGTCCTCGGATTTTATGTTTTTAAAGTATGTAAGTCAGAAATAGGTCTATAAAATATAGTGAAAAACATGTACTTCAAAGCTTAACACACACACACTCTGAAATGAAGGGGCTCACGGAAGGAAAATTATTCGTTTTTGCAGATAACCCAACATCAGTGCAGTTGTGCTTCCTGATATATGAAATACGCAAACTAACTCATCAGTATTAGTAGTATATCATCACAGAGCGAATTTTCAAAATATGCTTACAACTTGCTGCGTAAAATATGCTTCATGGTATATACCAACAATTAATTGCAAACACTTTCGTTGTATGATCGCATGACAGTCACTTTGTCAATAGGGTACGGCCAAAATTCGTTACGGGTAAACCCAGCCAGTCGATTCTTAGCTCGTGAACCAAAAGAAACCGAATGATTTACAAGTGTAGATACCATTCTGACAATCCGTAATTAACGGTCCAAGTCGGTGTTGAACCGTGACCTGCTTGCACTAATGAGTTATTCATCCGTAACACATTCATTTGTTTATGTCAACACAATGACCACATATTACAAAGTTCGACCTAAAATCAGAGGTAAATAGTATTATTCTTGCGGCGAAACCGCAAAAATTATACACATAGCTATTACCTTCGAAGTGTCACACTCCCAAATATCTTTGTATCCTTCGACTAGTTGCAAGCCTCCACCAGTCGACATACAATATGATGGATCTGATTAGAGTTGGTTGAATAGGTTAACGTCATAAGTAATGTCGAATACGAAATCATAACTGGATGACATACCGGTATTCATCAGCGATCAATTAAATAATTGATACCGAAATATCAACATCAGAACTACACTGATTTTGTCTTTTTTGAGCACATAAGCAAGAATGGCGTAAGTCCGCTTGGGAGTGAGACATTTTGCATTTGACGAATTTTCAACAATCAGAACTCAACTGTATTCGCTGAAAACCGGTTTAGACCGTAGGAGTTTTGTTTGCTGGATGTGGTTGTCTGTGAGGGGTTTGTTCTACTTTCATTCACGGACACTGTTCAATGACAACAACCCGGTTTAATTAGTTCTAAATGCTCTGTACAACCTAAAGTTCACGTAGCTGAACGCAAACGGTCAGATATGAATACAGTTTATGCTTATTTGAAAATAAGGAAGACAGTGTAAGGAATAAATATAGGCAAACATTGTTGTTTAGCAACAGAATACAAAGGAGTGTGTGTCTGACACCGAGAGAAACAACTCGGGTACCACCGACCAAAATGTTGGCACCGGACAATTAACACCATACGATTGACCATTAGCTAAATGCAGAATTAACAGTTCAGTACTGCTCTACTTTGCCTGCAACCTCTAGGTTTAGAAAGCAATTTCTTCCGACAGACTTCAGATTTATGTAGATGGGTCTAATTAACTTCCTGCTGGAACTCAGCACCGGGACAAAACGCTTACCTCACTAGGCTTTCTACTTCATAGTTCCCCCGCTTATCATTTGTCCACTGATCTCGGGCTATTGTTCACTAAATCTTCACATATGAACTTTTTGTCCCAAAACTCGCAAGTGTGATACTTACTTTTTCAGGAATGGAACTACATAATCTCTGTTGATTACAAATGATAATCTTGCCAGCATGATTGTTTGTTCAGGTCAAACTTTCTAACTTTATTGATTCTGTTGGGAAATGTGTTTCTTGATCTGATGGGCGATCAGAGGTTTGTGTGAGCTGGATACCACTCAGACATAATTGCTAGGTACCAAAAAGCCGGTTGGATTGCCCACTTTAAAAGAAATCAATAAACTCGAGTTGTCTGTTTAATTAAGGCTTGTCGAAATAAGTTACAATCATGCGGATGCATCTTACGAAAACCAATTGCGTTTCGGTTGAAATCCCCGTGTACATCTCTGAAGTTCGTCTATCATTGGGGTCGGTTTGTTGCACATCCTAGTGATAACTCGGTTAGGACCTTGACACACGCATACAGGACTGGCATACTGTAGTCTATAGAATTAAAGCGTTTTCAGCTGGGTTGCCACTTATGTAACGCTCACGTGCAATTTGTCACGATGAATAGTGAAACATCCAGCACTCTGATGCGGACACAGCTACCCAAATAACTGTGTTACAATTACAACACGCTGAAAGACAAATCTATTAAACAGGAAAACATTGGTGACTGGTTTAAAAAACACAAATAGGTCGTGGAAAGTAATACTCTATTCAGTCAAAAGCAAACTAGTTTTGGTAAGTTCAGTCAGGCGATTTTGATGCAATCGGAGGACCGAAATCTGCACGTATTACCGTTTCTATGTTCACCGTAGGTCGTGCAAATATTCATAAAACAAATTTCCGTTTCAGCCTTAGAAATCGTCCGTTACTTCACAGTTACATCCGGCCACTATCAAAATATGCTTTTGTTTAGACTACACCGTTACTTCATGTATGATTCATCAAGGCAACAGGAACAAGTAGGCCGATTAACTTGTAGGTATCACCTATTCCGTTTCTGGTATAACCACTCGGATTAATCGTAACACAGTTCTTCGTTACAGCTTTCTCAGTAAACGAATTCAGAGGCACACTCAATACCAACAACTGGCAGTGCAAACTGAGACTTCAGGTGGTTTTATAATCGGAATTTGTCCTGCAGGACTTAATTGTGCTAGCCATCCGAGAAGTGTTGTATGTATAAAACAAAATGCGCCTGATATCTATCTGAGAGGTTGTGATTATGCTTTTCTGTTGACCAGTGACTTCAACGTTTCATTCTATCTTTTCTCTCTTATTACATGCTCTATCTGTTGAGTGCATTCCCAATTCGATCACTATCTGTCAAGTTTCCTTTCCACAATGTCACCAACAGGACCAGATGTAAGCAGGCTTTTACAACTTTCTCTAGTCTCTCTCCTACTTATAGGTGATGGATGCTCAACGTCGGCTATGTGTGAAGACAGACCTATGAGATGGGCTCACAGGCAAGGACGAAATGATGCTTCCACAGTAAAAATGCAGAGACCCGTCATAGTTCTGTAGAAGCTAGCCTAGTCACTTGGTTAGATTTGTGGTCACAGTTATCTACGATGGTTGCCGACTGTAACAAACGAACAACTTGCGGTTACATGTCCGAAATTAGTGCCACAACCAAAGTTCACCGCAATTTATACTTACCAGAGTTAGTTATTAATTTCCGCATTGTAGGCGATTGAAAACCAGCATACCTTTTTCAATTCAAAATAGTATTTCTGACGTATGTCGTAATTTAGCGGAAGAAGCTTTCCTAAATTTATTCGGTTTTCTTCACTTGCACCCAGTCTAATAAGGAACGCAATTAACTGTTGCCAAAATCCGGAATCAATGTTTTCAGGTTAAAAAAGAACAAAAACTAGAAATGTGTGGACGATTCTTAGAGTATAAGCATCCCGCAAAACTGAACCGAAATACTAAAGGTCACCCTTCGAAATAGTGATCTACTGTTCCTCCATTTGCAAGCAAAACCGAATAGCTTATGTCCGGCTTAAGCACGCAAACAAACAGTTTGATATCTTCAACAAAGTGTTTATCACATACTGGATGGCATGTGCATTCGGTGGAGAGTGACTAACAAAAATAAAGTCGTTTGATACAGTTTTCATATACTTTTACATCAATATTGTCAGCAAGAATACTTAGATGAGAAGTGACAAGCCAGAAATCAAAACAGCTAATACGAACTTTGTCAGTTTTGATGTAAAACTTGTGATCTCTCCTGACGCAATCTCGTTGTCGTATGCACAAGTTATCGCTGAGATTGTGAAGGATTATTATGTTATCATACTTCAATTACAAAAACCTCCTGGTATTCTACAGAATATGGCCACTCAGAATATTTTCAAAACTTTCAGTGTTTCTCGGAGTGTTTGATTAATGTAATGGTTTCATCAAATAAAAAAATTTTAATCCGCTTCCTCTGCAAAACTGGTGTTGAACAACAGATTTTTCAATTGAAAATTTTAGTTTCAAATTACCACCATCGAGTGCAACACTAACATTTAACTGCCATAACCCCATTATCAGGAGTACGAAATGTGGTTTATCGGTACACCGAGACATGGAAAAGAGAAGACATGTTCAACCACATAAAATCAGTAATGGTGTGTCATCAACTTTTAAATAGTGAACGAATGCGGTACAACAGCAATTTCTTGACTGTTTTTACTGCCCGGCTTCAAAGAATGTCATCACATCACAGGCGACAACAACGACGTTTACTCCCTTGTACCTGACTAACTTCCATATCCTTCAGTGTTTCTAGCCTGAGACCGGACACGGATCGAATGCCTCAGTCCGTTTCAAATATAACAATATTTAACGGGTTGCGTCTCGACCAAACTTTACACACATATGATTTTGTGAAAATCACATTTATAACCTCGAACCTGTTTATATCACCGAAACTCTTCAAACCACCGTCCACTTACAGAAGACCAAGTCAATACATGATAGCACACTATATTATAATTTGATTTGTTGTTATACTTACTCGACGGATGCAATACAACTTATATTCTTCCCCCACCAACAAGGCCTTCGTGCGAGCCTGCGCCTTTCAAACGGATCACACTATCTCCAATGGACCACACACATGCACCTCTTCTGACTGGTCGCTCGGATTTGGTCCTGATCGAGAACTGCCCCCTCGGCATGTTGGACAATTTCAGCCGGGAATAGATTACGATCCGGAATATGGTCCACGTGGACCATCAAGGACTGCAGAGTTACCAGCACGGGAACGAGCTACGTTTGGGCTTGGATTCGCCGGGAACGACCTGTTCGTTGTGGCTATCGTCGCAGTGGTTGTTGGGTTGACATTGGTCGCCGTGATTTGCATTGCCTTCGGATGTTTCTTGCGGTAAGTGCCCAGCATATTGTATACCCTAAAGTAGATATTGATGTGTTTTTCAATAAAATTGGTTATTATCAGCATGTTCACTGGCGTTTACTTCAGCAATTCCAAAATGGAAATCACATGTGTCCAATAATTTTCACTTTCATGAGTACTGTTTACAGGTTAGAAAGATTATAATTAAATGTATTCTGTAGCAATACACTGCAGCCAATATGAGCTGTGTTTTGAATAGATCACGCCCTCGAAACTTATCTAAGCTTCTTAACATAAATAGTTTTACCTCAGCAATCAAATCTAATCTGCAGTCCGTTTCTTCCTATTCACCAAAATTACGGAATGATATCACTCACCGCAAAAACCTGCAATATCAAATGAGCAAGACAACAAAAATGAACAGCATATCAAGTTGTATACTTTGTGATTTTATAAAGTGATCCGTCCAGTTTGCTTCTGGGTTTTGTCATGCAGTCTGAAGTCGTATCTCTCAAAGTCAACCGAAGCTTCACGTAATAAGTGTAAAACCTAACTCATTATAAACTTATGACTTTGGAATTGACTTAGTTCAGTCATTTGACCAACACTTCAAAATGTCCGTCTTATATCATACAATCCATCTATTTGTCACTTACGTATATGTGACATGCTTGCAAGTGAGTGCGATACACAAAATGAAGTCATCTGTCAAGTTTGTTTGACTTGTTTTGTTTAACTGGTGCAAGGGGCGTAGTAGTTTTAAATTTCGTTTACTTTCTCACTCAAATTTTAACTGTGTGAATTTCGACTCACTTGCATAGTTCAAAAAATACAAACCAGACCATCAAATTGAATCCCGGTGGGCAAAACACTGTAAGTGGCTCACCTCTGTTTCTGATTTGTCGACAGTTAACATATTCCATTTTGAATAACGCCAGGAATCCGCTGATTGAGGCCACAAAAGATTCCTTTTTATATTTCACGTCCACTGTAAGAGTAAACATATTTACAAATGTAAGCTGCATGATGTACAGTCCAACTGTAGCTGACGGCGTCGTTCTGACAAAAGAACTCCACATCAATAATCTTTTCGTGTCTCATCAGATCATTTTTGGTTGGCAAACTTGAAGTCACCTCACGTTATATCGTTCCTTAACTTGATTCATAGGTCGATAAATTTACGTACAACGGAGAAAACTCTCGGTTCACGTGATATATGGGTTTTATTCCAACAAGTTGAACAGCTTATTTAACCTAGAGATAATCTTGACGGAAGTCTCATAATGACAAACAGATTGGAGCAAACATAGTTTCCATATTACCTCAGACCCCAACGGGTTGTTAGTAAAACTAAAAACCGTTTTATCACTTCTTTTGATTAAACGTATCCATTAATTTATCAATCGCTGATTGAAATGAATTCTGTGTTGACAGTCGAAGACGACGACCGAAGCTCCGCCATCACCTGTCTTCGAATGATCCAAGCATGAAACAGCCACTTATGAGAATGGGCGAGTGCAGTGCTGCCAACGGAACCAATCCGGTTATGGTTTCAAGTGGGTTGGATCTGATAGCTGCTAATATGAACGCGCAAAACTCTGCACAGCTGATGAATGACAAACGAAGCACTCTGACCACCGGGCACGGGAGTACCATAGGGAGCCACGTGCTGCCCTCATCACCACCGATGGCTCCACACGCATCACTTATGTCCTCAATGACAGTAAGCGGTCGGATCGGGATGACTGCTTCAAATACATCCAGTCCGATGCCTGGACTATCTCATCTGGACCATATGCATTCACAACCATCGGGACACCTGTGCAACATGTCACCCATGCCGCATGCAGTTCACCCCGCGATGAATGCATTCATGGCTGCCAGAGGTGCAGGCACAATGGGTAGCCATGCAGGAAGTCATCCAAGCTCTTTGACCGGTGCTCCAAGTGCGGTCGGCAGCGGAACTGGGGTGGGCTCAAATTTAACTACCAGTGGCTTGTGCGACCCGGGATTGGTGATCACGCGCAATGGTTTTACAGGCTCAGAAGTTGGCTCGGATCCACTATTTGATTTACCAGGCTTGACATACGAAGGCAAAGGTGAGTTAGATATGCCCAGCCTGAGCACCTGAGCCAACTTTGTAAGCACTCGAGTCGGGTTCCATAAGCTGAGAGATTTTAGTACATTTTATACGCATTCATGGCTTCTATTTCAAATTGTCAAGAGAAATGTATGTAGGCGCATGATGTTGATTCGTTATGTATACCTCTGTGTGTATTACTAATGAGTAGCTTGGTAGATTTAATGATATAGATGAAATCCAATTGTGAAAAATCAGTGCTTCGGTTGGGTTCGAATCAGCGACAGAAACAGCATGAGTCAAGTGCTGTGCTACGAAGCCACGTCAGCTGATAGGACTCTTGTCACGTTTAAGCATGCTGTTTCTGCTATTGGTTCGAATCCAGCTAAAACCCTGATTTTTAACAATTGCAGTTGGTCTCTGTTTGTCTCAATGTAAGTTACAGTTTAGTCTGTCTGTCTGTACAGTTAGCTCCCGGTTGCTTTCTGTCCGTTTATCTCACACAACGATAATGTGTTCAATTTGGATGGTGTATAGATTTCTTTTTTTTATTGGTTGTTATCAGAGTGTCTTGAGCATATCATGTTGAATAGGAAATGAGATGGCAGGTTATTTACGCGTTACCTGGAGAATAATTGAGATGTGTAACTGCCAACGTTGTAATGACTATCACGATACGGAGAAAAATGAACTGACAATGTAAAGTAAGAAAAAACTAGTCAGAGCAGGAGAAGAATCACTGACGTGGTCCTCGGTAGGAGAAAACCAGAAAATACAAAACAGATTATGTTACGGAACACAATCTTTGAGAGCAACACGTAGAGTTCACGATGTGAATAATATTTTGGTGGCAAATTGACAGCCATCAACCTGCAACAGTTCATGAAAGTTTTAGAAGTTCAACAAACTTCAGTTTCCACTTACTTGCTAGGACAGACCTGATATTCGGTGCTTTGGTTTTCCAGCCACCAAGTTAAAACAGATCTCGTGAAGCCCATTGTAATCGTGACTTTGAGGCAGGCTACGTCCAGCAAGATAGCTTGATTTGAGCCCTATACCTAGATGTACACAGATGATGTCCAATATCAAACTACACATGACACTGCTGTGGACATACTGTTGCAGTAGTTTGGGAGTCATAGGCCGGAACCATTTTTTACATAGTGGTGATACCCCTGGATATGAAGCTTGCAATCCTGTCGGAATTACATACATTGTAATTATATAAGCAGTCATCAAACAACAACATAAAGTTGTCGTAAGCTACAATCATTGGATAAAGCGAAAGTCTGTGTTGCTGTAGTGGCGAAGTACTTTCTTTCCCATATTCTATGAAACTCATACCAGTACGTGTTCATATATTCGCAGTCTTCCAATGACTAGGTTCGGTGCTGAAACAGATAGTAAAAAACATACATTTTAGTTTAACATTATAGGCAGTTGGTAGCAGTATGGGAAACACGGCTGTAATACACAAACCTTTCTGAATCCAAATGACGGAAGGAAAGGAAACCGGTGGTTGTTACGAGTGATGTCTGCCCGCCGCTTCCAGTTCGCAGGAGACATTGTTCTAGCATACAGTGTATTTGAATTCTGCTCTGTAAATAACTGCGCATCACAGGCGACAGTAATCTACCAGACATAAACAGTAAGTGTTATTAGTTGGGTTAGCATCGTTTCTACCCAAACTGTATGTTACACTGTTGTAATTTCTAAAGAAACATTCCTAGACTTTCCCCCCGAGTTGTACGTTTTCATCAAGTTTCACATTCATGTGAGACAGTTTAAGTGTGCACTTTGACCTAGTTGCTTTCCGAGCTATTTAAAGACAATTTTTTATACCCATAAACATTGAAAAGAATTGGAAAGGGTGGGGTTCGCCTAATATTTCCTCTCGTTAAATCCCTTTATATGCACACAACTATGGGTGAGTATATTTAACATAATTCAGCAGGCTTTGTGAGTCAAACGGTCAACAAAGCAACCTGGCATTAGGTAACAAGTTCTTGTGTACATACAGGAACGGCTTGCACCAACATATTGTATCAGCTTGTTGAAAATCCTCACTCTGGGTGCCTGATGACCTCACACGCATAGTTACGTCTTTTGTCGCATGAGGCTGCACAAAACTCAATAAATGTTTCCTATCAGTAGTCTGAAATACACAACCGACCATAAGAAATTTCGAGTTGCTAAAACAATATGACTTGTAACCTACAATACAGTTCTGCGTTCATAATCGACTGAAGTTTTTTTCAACTCAACTAAAGGTTGCGCAATGAAACACCCAATTCCGATCAATTACCTGGCTGATCACGTGGCTCGTCTGAGCGCAGCTGATAACCTGTTGTTCGCACAAGAATACGAATCCATTGAGACCGAACAACAATTCACTTGGGAGCATTCAAACGAAGAGGTGAACAAACCGAAAAATCGATATGCTAACGTAATTGCCTACGACCACTCTCGTGTCATTCTGCAATCGATCGACTGCGTTCCCGGATCTGACTACATTAATGCAAACTACATCGACGGATACAAACGTCCGAATGCGTATATCGCTACCCAGGTGTGTACTGTATAACACCGTCCGTTATATGACTGCTCACCAACCTTAATTTTCTTTATGGCAACATACCCGCAAAGCTAAGTGAGGCATGGAAACATTGTGAACATTCAACTACAACTTGATACTTCAAACAGCCACTTAAAATAATTTTGGGCATTCACACAAGTGAAAATCTACGGCTTCGGTCTACAAGCCGGGGGTGCAATAGTTAGGCATGAAACATAGCAAAAATATGTTCAAACCTTTTGAACTTAGCGGTCCGTAAATTTAATTCTGTCTGACATTTGAACAGATGGCAAAGATGATGCAAGCAGATGGGGATGTAAGGGCAATGTTTACGTGACTTGCCTCTTCAAACAACCCGAAAAACTAAGGTCACGTATTTGCGTATCGCCAACGTTTGACCAGTTCTGATTACCTTTTGTCGAAGTTGTGTATTTTTAAAGCCTCTGCAACTGCCGTGCTCCATGTTGAGGCTCATTCTTGAAGCTACGCCCAACCAGCGAGTTCCGTCTTATCTGGTCAAATGAGACAAAGTTAGTAGGAATGAAATATTATTTCTTGAGTTGTTTGGTCCTTGAGTTATTTCCTGAACGCTGCGCTACCATTTTATGTAAAGCCATTAAGGCCATTCCACGTAACAGACTTTCACTGCATGTTATTTGCAATATTGACGAGAAGTATGAACTCGAGGCAGTCAGATGAGAAAACAGTGAGATACCGACAACATACTCAACACTAACTGTATATCACTGTTTTTGGTCACGTGCCCATAATGATTGGCTTTATCCATAAGTAAGCCATCTGGTGTAGGTAGCTGTTGGTAGGAAAGAAACTGGTCGCACGTTCATGAATGAGCGAAGAAACATTCCAAATCATTTTACACTCGCAGTCATGAACTGAAAATAAACAGGAATACATCCAAGTTAGCCAGAAGGATACAGGCACACCCCAAGAGTGGCCGTAGTTCGACGTGTATGATATGACACCCCTGAAATTACTCAAAAGTAATGTAGCCAATTATTTTTCCGTTTCTTGATCTTCATTAAATATTTGTACCCTATCTGTCTAGGGTCCCATGCCAGAAACCTATTCGGACTTCTGGAGAATGATTTGGGAGCAACGAGTTTTCATTATCGTCATGATGACACGCTTAGAAGAACGTTCGCGTGTTAAGTGTGACCAGTATTGGCCAACTCGCGGACCAGAGTCGTACGCAGATGGTTTACTTATGGTCACACCAGTGGACATGGTCGAACTCGCCTATTACACCATTCGTACATTCACACTGACTGCACGTGGTATAGACGATGAGTGTCGGGAGGTCAGACATTTTCAGTTCACCAGCTGGCCAGATCACGGAGTGCCAGAATACCCTATTCCACTGCTACTTTTCATTCGCCGAGTCCGCGCAACACTGGCTACAAACAGCTCAACCAGTTCCGCCTCTGTTCAGGCTAACTTTATTGAACAGGGTCCAATTGTTGTACACTGTTCAGCTGGAGTTGGTAGAACAGGTGAGTCTTCGATTTTGAGAACTGTTAAACCAACCTAGACTAAAATGACACTATTTCAAAAGTGGACCACGTGTACTTCCAAATTTCATAAATTCAACACTTCATTTGAAACGTTTTTTGGTTATTGTCTCCACTGCAGACTGGAACGCCGAGCTGTTTTATAAGGTTACATTTATCTAGGCCCAGACGGCTGTATTTGTGACAAATTACACAAACTATTAAATCAAATAAGTTATCTGAAATTTGTCACTCGGAATTCTAAATCACCAAAAGCATAACATTCTATGGATTTTTGAGGTTAGCTGTTTAGGCAAGTCAAGTAAAATTTGGTGCCTTGTACGTAATTAGCGGTTTGTTATGATCTTGGTCATCTGCACCCTTTGTAAGGCCATCGTTTCAACCATTGATACACACCAACAAACCCGCACCATAATATTAGTTTTGGCACTCGAGGCTGTGGAGAATTCCACCTGGTTCCGGTAAATGACTGAAATCTGATTTCAAACTAATTGTGTTACTATACCTCAGAATTGGTGCCAATCAATGACGTAACACCTATTCAGGAGATTTTGAGTCACTGGCGCATCGAATGTTTATCGCACTTCAGTTTTCTCGTACAATGAAAAATAAGCGATTTTCACAAAAACCCTAGTGTAAACCGAAGCGCAATCGAGAATTCAGCAGCTGTCCCTCAAAATCTTAGGGTATTCGTTCGCTGTCCGGGATTCACTACTAAAATGAACAAGCTCACTGCCAGTTTCTTCATATTTTTGTGTTCATACTATAGAAAGAAAATATCACTTTACGATAGCCGAAGCGCAGCCAGAATGTCCGTACAGAGTATGTGTGATCAACCTTAATTACGGTCACGTGCCTTAATTAAATCAAGCTGAAATATTTTCTTTGAAAACCTAGGCACATCCAACTATCCTGATTAAATCAACTGTAAACACTGCTTTCTTACGTGAATACTATCGCATAAAAGCCTCCAGGAAAAAGAAATATATGGACAAAATTATAATATACAAATATATGCGTATTCATTGGTTCCATCATTCTACTTGGTTGCACATTAAAACGTAGATTCTCACTTCCCAAATCTAGGTCAAACTGTATGAGGTCAGGAATTCATCGGCTGGGTTCAGAAGCTCACTGTTTTGGTGCACAAGTTCACTGAAGCGGAATCAATCTCCTAGTCACCCCAAAAAGATGAGTTATAACCAAGCCGCTTAATCAATTAATTGTAGACTTGAGAGTAAAATTTACATCTATTTCCGATAAACGGGAATCAGTTCTAATTACGCTCTAATTAATGTAAATAACTCTTCTGTAGAGTAAAGCTGCGCTCGACTGTTCACAGTACTACCAACTGGCGTTTGTTTGAATGTGTCAGTGGGAACAGTGATACTGGTACATATCTACATTTTGTTCTGTCTCACCAGAACCAAACAGCAGTAACCAGGAGTACATATCGCTAATGGGATGGGGTGAAGATCGGATAGGCCGAAGAATCAAACCGAGTGTACGACACTTGCGCCAAACCACTAGGATCACGGAAGTCTAAGGATTACAAGCAGCAGCTTACGTACAAATAGTGCCGAACTGAGACAACCGGTCGTGACCGTGGTACCTGTGGTTTGTTGCTTGGCACATTTCGTTTGTAATACGTCTGTTGAAAATGTTTGAGGCTCAGTCCTGCGGCCCAATCATCTTGTTATTTCCAATAGTGTGCGTTGTTATTGTAACTACTATTCCTACACGTTTCAATGAATCGTTATTTCCACATTCTGAGGTTCTCCTCTTATGAGTCTAAAAGACTAATCGGGCCGTTTCTACTCATTGTATTGTTTCTTTGAGCACATTTTTGTTCTGGCAACCTAAATTACTTCCGTGAAGGGAAGGTTCGTATGGTCTATGCTAAGTTTAGAATAATGCTGTCAATGTTATGGGAAGCATTCTAACATATAGGAATCTACGCAAACAGGTAGACGACGGTTAGCTATAGACTACTGGTTAAAATGTGAAGATGATTGGGATTATTGATGGTAAAATGAGGTGGGTTGCATCATAGATGTTCTATTTATGGATAACACAGCCTCAGCGAAAGCTTTTCGAACGTTCTTCAGTCAAGAGCCCCCCACTATTTCAAATTTGTGTGTGAAGACTTCGCATTAATCAGAAGTTTAAAGAAAACTACTATTAAGGTTCAATGTTGATATCGATCAATTTTACCTGTTCAAAAACACATGTCAAAAATGAGAACTATTCTTATGACAGTTATTTAGTGGCCGCAATATACCGCTTAGCATCCTTCCACTCGAAGTTTTATGGATCTGCCGAGTTATGGTCACATTCACCTTATAACTACAGAACGAGTACTTCAATGACTTTACTTGGTGTAGTAGAGTTTTCTCTACACTTTTTAGCATGAGTTTGCAAAGACCACCCCTAGAAAGTTTAACTATCGGTACTAGTCGCTAAAAGAAGGAGTCATGACATCACCATCACGCTTAACAGGTTAATGACTTCTGTAATTTCAACTTGGAGAAAAGTCCTAGTCGAGGAGTCATTGACTGGAGTTAAAAGAATGGTTGCTGTATCTCCTCTGGAGGCGATCGGGCAACCTGATCATTACTCACAAGCGAAAATGGTTGAGTGTTCACGTATGATAATTCGGTCACGTCTAATATGAGGTTAATGGCGCTGTGGTAAACATAGTTTCCTCATGAAAGCGTGGCCGAAGTTCTAGTCCCGGCCGTGGCACGGATATGCACTACTGACAAACTCTAGTGAAAGTGTAACTCTAGTCTAGCGCTTAATTTCGAAAGGGACCGACTGGAAAGTCTATGGGGGTGCTACAGCTGCGATCACTCGCGAGTGGTGGTCAATTTATATTTACAGATATGAATATATATATATATATATGCTTAGATTCTACAGTTAACTGTCTTCTTCGAATGACTCGTAATTTTCACGTTCCAAATACAGTAATACACCCACTTAGTTCAAATTCATCTAGCAATGTTGCTTTAACAATAGGCCCTAATTAGGCAACGTTACTGTGTGAACCGATAGTCGCATTTTCTCTCTGTAAGGTGTTTTAAAAACCGCTAGTTTTCTTTAGCCAGCTGAAATAAATAGAACAAATTCATCATGTGTGCATTTGTTTTGTGCACGCGCGGGCAAATGAACCATATCATATTTCGCAGGAATATATTTACATAAAGTGTATCAAATTGACTGCTGGCCAAATTGATTCGCTTCGACCGATTAAATTTGATTTGACCACCCTAGCAACGTAATGAACGGGGTTCTAAAAAAGAGGTAATTTGAAGTCGGACAGTTAATATTTGGGGATTTTCTAACACAACAAGCGGAAATATTTTTTTGTCGGAGGCTTTTTACTCCAATTCTCATAACTAGTCCAGTTTTAATAACGGTTTAGTTAAAATCTGTTTGAGTAAAAGGGATTTCCCTAGGCTAACACGCAAACTGTACCAACGTCTAGTTGTTTGTACATATTGCGTGCAAAAATTGTGCTAGACGTCAGTTGGTCAATAGTTTTTACATACAAGTGATCAGAATGAAGACTGTCATATGAGAACAATAATCGTGTATAATAGACCGGAATTTGGAAGTGTTCAGAAAGCTGTCCACGTGACGGACACAATCGAAGCAACTGATCAGTTACGTTAGCATTGTTTTGTACGGATGCATTTTAGTTGGTCACTGTTATCAAATTGGACCCCCCCAGTCTATAATACAGCTTGATCTCCAGGTTCATACAAATACGTTCAAAAAGTGAACATCTATTTAAAAAATTTCAAAGTCTCAACACATCGGTTCAGTCTCGAATAAACTTTGCTAATGATAAAAGGTTTTTGGCAATAATTCGTCCACAGTATGGATGTTGCTCACAGAAACTTTCACTTCCTAATGATTGTGGCATTATCGATGCATCCGTATTTTTACTGTAAGCTATTAACAATAATGAATGTAGTTGTTCATATTACTCGTACGTTTGATACCGACCGGAAGCATGCGAAATAAATGAAATAAAGACTATTGTCATTAACATAGTTTTGGTGTGAAATGCGGTATCACAGTCGATTGTTCAAAAGTCATATTAGATTTACAAACAAGACTGTTCACGAATCTGAGGTTAGGTCAATCTGTGATATTTAACGAAAATTTACAATGATTATGAACAGTCTAACTTAAAACAAGACATTACACCACTGCAATCTGGGCAACATTTTTAAATCGTATTACATGACAACTGGTCACTATCTACAAATTGTATTTCCAGTTTCAGAGCAACTCAAGGATATAAAAGCTTTTTATTCTCGTGCTCCCAAACTGAGCTCATGTATTCTGTGGGTAGCCACTCTTGCAATTCAAGAAAGACATGACAGCAGGAAATACTAGATGACGGTTAGCATTGTTTTCTCGCCGAGTAGATGCACGGTAATCAGTAACTAGAGAATAGACCTTGATGTGCACGTTTGTTGGAATCACGTCGATCGGTTGATTCACGTTTCATTTACTAAGTGTTTTTATATCTTAGTCTAAAAGTGATGTTCCCTTAAGCCAATGAAGGAGAATGTGAGTCCCCATAGGTGTTATGGTTTGGTGGTTGCATTCATTGACTGCTTGAATGAATAAGTTCGAATGCAACCATTTTTACAGACAGTGACTAACTGTTCCTCTTTAGCACCCCGTTCTAAGCCCGACTAGATAAATTCATATAAACGAACGACTGTTTCAGAACATTACATAAGAATTGTTTTGTGTCCGGTCTACTGCCGTGGTTGTTGCGAGAGTGAGATTTCCCAAACTGATAATCTGGCGATTCTACCCAATAACCTAAATGAACATCGCATCTGTTCACACCCGAATCTCTAACTCTTACCCATGAATCTTATTCTAGGTGCATTCATTGTGATTGACATGATGTTAGAACGGATCAAGTATGAAAAAACTGTGGATATTTACGGTTGTGTTCGGGCACTTCGAGGACAACGAAACTTTATGGTACAGACAGAGGACCAGTATATCTTCATTCATTCAGCTCTGCTTGAAGCGATCGATGCGGGCAATACTGAGGTACCTGCACGTAGTTTGTTGGCACATTATAAAAAATTGCGAATGCTGGACACAGCAGGAGGAACGGGAATGGAACTGGAATTCAAAGTGAGCGATCATCCAGATATTTTTTTGTTTTAATTGTACTTATGTCCGTAGACTATATGTTTTGAACAAAGCCTTATGTGAATATGGGCTTGCCAACAGAATCTAGGTACACTAGTATGTCACAAAATACATGGTTGAATCTTTTGCACACCAATCCTAAAAAATGAAGGTATGCTGTCGTTTTAATAGCGCCATAACTCGCTTCGAAGGCTCATTTTATGTGGACTGCACAGCTACTTATCAGTAACACACAGAGTGTGCTTCATCATAGAGTTTTTCTAAAACTGGAAGGCCAGAATATCGGGTTTTGTATTTATACACAAGGTTACATTACGTAAATGTTGATGACTGTAAGTTCCCGCCCAAGTGAACCGCAGTTAAGATTCATTCAGATGTTGCATGAGAGATGGAACACATGAATGACGACGATGGTACACCAAATATGTGAGCTTCGAATGAACGTTGATTGGATTATCAGGTTACAATGAATAGAACAATAACTTGAACCTCTGACTGAGCGGGTGATACAAACATGGATGACGACACTCTCCTCATGAGCGGACAGTAGCTCAGATTTTCTCAATTAATGTTGACTGTTGCTTCGTCACATCACACCTTTTGGCTCATTAGTATCTCTCGCTAAATAGTGTCAAACACTTCCTTAAATGCAACCTATATAAATGTCGTTGTCCGTACTTTACCGTCTACCTGTGTGTGCAAACAGCTAACGGAATGTATCTCACAAGAATATTTTTACTTCCATTCATTGTTCTTCTGATTAATTTTAATCTACTCGAAGAAAAGGTCACGCTAAGTGATGTCTCGAAGTTTTGGTTTCTTTCATGCTGCTTACGCTCAGCTGTATACTTCACATTTGATTGTTATCATAGAGAAACAGCAAACAAGCAATTTGAAACTGCAACCAAGGTGTTACCAACTCACTCTATTATAGACACTAATTACGTGTCCCGTAACAACCTATGAGTATTGGACATAAGATTGTGAATGCTCACTTTTGCACTGGCCAACTTGCTTCTTTCTTAAGTCATGTAATAACCGATAACCTTCAAGAGTTTCTCAGCAAGGTTATGCAATCGCTGTAAAAGTGAATAAGACATGAATGAGTCATGCCTGCTAGCTTCAAAGTATGTACTGTTGACGAGGAGACGCAAAGCGATACTACATTCTTTTCAGTCAGTGTTGTACTTGCGAACGAACCACTAGTGTGCGGCACTAAGTTCATTAAGTTCGCAGCGGTTGAACTCTGAGTCATCAACGAAGTTCAGTATTCCATCGTACATGCTATAAAATAGTTCATTATACCCGACATTATTGCTGTTATATTTAAGAAATTTTCAAGAGTACTTAGTTTAAACAAAGGATACTATATTATTGTTTCATGCTCAATTGCTTACAGAAACTTCAACAATTCCGACTGCCACGTGCAAAGTACACCTCGGCTCAACTGATGTGTAACAAAGCAAAAAATCGTGTCCCCCATGTGTTGCCTTACGAGTCCACCCGGGTGGCTTTACAACCTATTCGTGGAGTCGAAGGATCGGACTATATAAACGCCAGTTTTGTAGATAGCTACCGTGATCGAAAAGCCTATATTGCTACCCAAGGTCCGATGGCAAAAACCGTGGAAGATTTTTGGAGGATGGTCTGGGAGTTGAACTCCAATATCGTTGTCATGTTGACGGGGTTAACGGAACGGGGTCGAGTAAGTAAAAGTTCACTGCTATTTTTGTAAATGCATACTATGGAAAACACTTGAAACAAATCTGACACTGATCTTCATTCAGTCAACTGAATCTTAACGATATACTGATAGGCCGAACGCCTTAGGTCCAGAAATTTCTCCATTGCGATCAGTTGAGGCCAGATGAACGTTCTTTGACGGCGGTTCGATAAAACTGGTGCAAAACTGCGGTTGCTTTATTTCTGGTGTTGTAGAAGCATTGCTTTTGTGTGACAGAAAACTGAACTGGTAAAGATTGATTGTTAGGTGTATCACAGAGGTAAAGAACCCTGTGTACTACTGTTCACCTAAAATCAGTAATATTTTGTCAACAAACATTTGACCGACATTTTAACCCATCAAACAGCCGATAGGTGTACTGCAAGGTCTATTTCCTTGTGGACAGCCATCTCGACCACAATGCGTTTTCAGTCAGTCATGTACTGTTTTACACTCACTGATTACTTTGGGACGCGTTAGTTGGGTCATTTTTCGTTTTGATGATGCACACTATTTTACAGATGTTAATATACATTTATTTTATATTGTGATTCATTGGCTTATTAAGGCGTTTATTTGAAGTTGTTAAACATGGCATGATTTTGACACCGTAGATTCACAAAACACATACTGAATCTCCGAGTTAGCCCGATCAAGTAGACTTCTCAGTTGAAACCACTGTTACGTCAGACTTACAAAAGTTTTGTTATGCTAAGCATATGTAGTAAAACGTTAAAGACAATGTTGCACACTTTTTGTTCATTTTAACTAACTAGTTTCGGTGTCAAGCACTACTTCCAGTGTCGCTTGATTCTCCCGAGAACATTCTTCTACGTTTTACATTTTTCACTCAAAACAATCTAAAGGACTCCAAAACTCGAAAATCCGCTGTCTTATATTACCCAAACGAAAATGAGTAGATAGCTCACCACCCTCGCTCATCACTCGACAGCCACCCGACACCATTAATCATCTTGTGAATAGATTACTGAACCAAACCTTCTGTCCTTCCGTGAACACGGTTTATCTTACTGTGTCCCACATGATAAAGTTTTGTTCAGTTGCCTCGTTTATTGTCGAACTGTGAGCCCAAAAGTATTAACTTCACATCGATAAATGTTGCAGGTAGATATATGGAAACTAAACTCCATAATTTAAATGGTCGCCTATGAATAAATGAGTTATCTATGTCACTGCGGTCTATACCAACTATGCTCAGCTTTGGGTGGCTTTTATTAAAAAAGTAAACCTTCTGTTACTGGAAATAGCCTACGGCAAAATAGCAGGAATCGTACGTTTTTTTACGCTGTTCCACTGATATTAGACAAGACCTTTGATAAGGTAGTGTTTAATTTCCATAGGTCTGCTTGGACATCAAACGTCTGTACTGCACAACAGGTAATAGACTACCAGAAGTAAGACTTAGTCCTTCTGTACGAATTGCATTAGAAGGGTACAAAACCACACATTCGGCATTCGGCAAAGCAGCTAAACAATAGTTTTACGAGACAGGAGCAACAAGACAAGACTATGTCATGAGCACCCTATAGTGTGATAGATCACACAGATCTTCAGTTCGTAAATTAGTCACAGGTTCCGTAATAATCAGTACGTGATAGTTGATGTTACTGCCCTCGATATTATGAAAAAGAAACATACTGAATGCAAAAGCAACATATTTAACCATCTTTCCCCCCTTCGAAAACAGGCCAATCTACGTGCTACCCGATAGCGCTGTGACCACTGGAAGTTATTGGCTTCTAACTGAGTAAAAAGTAGGCAAAGTTGACCTCGTATATAGTTTCGGAAATCATTAACAAAACGTACGGACGAAAGCCGAAATTATTTCGGACATTGAGATAGAAGTTAGTCAGCTTACCTACATAAGCAGATGGTGTTCCTAGGTCAGGAGCTACGTAGCTAATCCGCACCTGCCAATTAGCGCCCCGAACAGCGAGCACAAGACATCTGTACTACTGTAAATCAGCAATTGATCCACATTTTTCACGTTTAACTCATGGTTTTCCGTGGTTTTCTTCCCAGCCTATCCGTATCCATTAGGATAGGCATCGCCCAACTCCCGAGTAGCTCTAATTAGTTGGGACTAATGAGCACTCAAGCAATGTAAACCATCTGGGGAGAAAATGCTATTAGCTGATCGTTAGTTGTTCGGTGCCAAACCGAATTTGACAGGAGTAACTATCAAACTAGATGAGTCCCATGAAAGTTGTGCAAAATGGTCCAGCGTTAAGGGAATAAAAACCTCAAAATGTACCACGGAAATGATAATATTTTAATTTCTTCATCTTTTTAATATAACTGTTAGAATGAACTCATTGTAGGGTGAGCACAAAAACTGGCACGCAGCTACTAAACACTCAGTTACAATTGATTAGTGTAAATTCTTTTGAGATTTGTGTGGGAGAGCTGTGAGTGAAATTCTTACGGGAGCTAAGCAAGTTGGTCCTATCGGTACAACGGTTAACGGGTAGTTTCGGACAAACGGTTTTGTTTTCTCTCACTAAATTTCTGTGGGCATAAACAATACCAATAGCAAACCGGGAAAATTTTGGAGAGACAGAACGGATAATCTAATTTGGCTGAGTCTAGACTTTTAAGTCTATCTTTATCAACAATCATGAATATTACACAAAACATATGAATAACGGTATGTGAATAAACCACTCAGGCAATTTTGTTTGCTAAAAGTTAGCCAATATGACTGGCCTCACACGGTCTAGTGACTATGTGCATTCTGCACAAATAGGACTCACCGACGCTATCTAACTAATTGCCAGTAATTTCAAATTAACTTTGGGTATTAGTATTCAGCTGGGTCACCTAACCTTCCCCGTGCTAGAATGTATTTTGTCACCAAATCTCATCATGCTTGTTCCAGTTAATTGTTCATTTCTCAGACAGATACTACTATAGTGGAGAACACGTGTGTATTTTGTCACCAAATCTCATCATGCTTGTTCCAGTTAATTGTTCATTTCTCAGACAGATACTACTATAGTGGAGAACACGTGTGTGTGTGTGTGTGTGTGTGTATGTTTGTGTGTAAGCGGTATACTGCGAATAGTGGTCAACTGATAATTAAAGCAAATGGTTACAGCTGGTCGTTTTGATAAACATCTTGCATCAATCCCTATCTGTTCCATACCTGTCTGTTCCGTCTGATTTTGCCTAATAAATCACAAACTTACTGTGTGAGTGTTGTATCTCATGGCTACTCATTTTGGTTTGTTCAGGAATGTTGTTATTCATACTGGCCCTCCGAACGATCTGCTCGCTATCAGTACTACGTGGTAGATCCGATGGTCGAGTACAATATGCCCAACTACACGCTACGTGAGTTTAAGCTGACTGATGCACGAGACGGTCAGTCTCGCACGCTCAGACAGTTCCAGTTTACCGATTGGCCCGAACAAGGTGTGCCCGAATCGTGCGAAGCATTCATTGAGTTCTTGGGTCAAGTGCACAAGACCAAGGAGCAGTTTGGCCAAGATGGACCGATTACCGTTCATTGCAGGTTAGTGACCACGTGACCGTGTATAAGCTCCCCTGTCTGAAAGACGGTCCGAAGTGTCCTTTCAAAGGACCAACCTACGTGCCTTTGGTGTGATTCCCTTTCAAAGCGTGGTATTCATTTTTCTTTTAATGAAGTGATCTGTCTTGCTGTAATATCTATAATTAATCGTCAGAAAATAACTGCATTATGAATACTGTTTTACCTAAGGTGTAGGCTTAAGACAATTACTAAAGTAAGTACTTTATTTGAAATATTTATTTATAAATAGTTGTTTTACCATTATTAGCAGTTTTTCGGTCTATTGGTTAGCAGGTTGTTTATCCAGTTGATAAGCGGGACTACATGTTCATTTTCTCATTTAATAATTGTTTGAGCTATAAACTTCATAGGCGGCCGGAGCATCTGTCGCAACTCTCGGTGTTCAGTACGACTGATAGTTGTTCCAAAAAATCACGATTGTCGGATGACGACAGAGCCACACTATGCAGTTTTGGACTATCCCGTTCAGCAAGGTTGAAGGGTGTCACGCAACTAGTTCAAAACTGCATCATCACCTCTACCTTTAGTTGGAAAAGCCCTCCGACGTAGCTGCGCGACTTAGTGAACAATCAGCCTACACCAACAAAGTTATTGACTCTCTTTTTAATTTTCAATAATCTGGCTTGTTTTCTCTTCATACATTTATTCCCATAAACCAATCAGTCATTTCATCGACCACTGTCCGGATAAACGGCAGTCGAAAGCACAGCGCTTATCGATAAAGCTCAAGAGATAAAACTATTTATGAATAAGACAGTAAAAAGACAAAAGTGTGGTGCCATCCGGGGTAACACTGACAATTCACTGTTAACGGAAAGCATACACCTCTCAGAACAGGAGTTACCACAGTTCACTAACATGAAGTAAATGCTCCCATGCAAACGAGCTGGAAGGTTCGATTAATGCATTACATGGCACATATCTGAGTTACTCCATAGCAAGTGCAGATTTATATGCGGAGGTTCATATATATATATATATATATGGTTGAGAAGTGTGCATACTGAGTACCTCTTATGAATGAATCAAATGGTTCTGAACAGTTTTGAATAAATGCTATACAAATGCCTGAGAAGTCTAATATTGACAGACCAATCAATTTGCGCCATCTGATTACACTTGTACACACAATTACTCTTAAACATTGAGACAAGTTCATAAGATGAAAATCATGAATTATAGGATGAAGCAGACGAATACAAAATCGAAAAATACATGAATGATGACCAATAGGACAGTTATAACGTTAACACAAATTGTTTTTTGAACAAGTAGTAGAGATTATAACTTTATTGGCCAAGGCTTATACAAACTACAAGACACGTTTTCAGTTGCCTGGTAAACTCACAAAGAATGCATTAAACCATTTGATTCTCTGTTCCCTATTGATTATATGCCTTACCAGTGACGATGTTAGATGCATCTGTAAACCTCTATGCAGGCGATTGGATTTCATAGTTTTGTTCCTAGCCATTTTGGAACACGCTTCTGGATAAGAGAAGCTAATTGACGATTTGTCATCCCTATGTAGCTCATACCATAGCAACATAAATATATGCGTAAAAAGTGAGTGTGTCTGTTTATCCGTAATTACGGGGTCTGGTAAAACTTCGGATTGACGCAGCCTACGTAGTTCTACAGCGTTTTAAGTTTTGGATACAGAGGCTTTTAGATGTTTCTTTGTCATCATTGCCAGCTACCGTCTAGAAACAGTCCTAATTACAGTGTTTTTTTGATACTGATACTATTTGTGTTATTTGGGCAATGGTGCTGCTGTACTTCCTGAAAAACTGTACAGGCAACCCTTGGATTGCAGAGTACCTGTCAAATAGCTTACTTCTAGTTGTAGATTGGTTTTCATGCATAGCTTCCGCATCCTGTAAGAAACAGTTCTCGCTGGACCTTTTTCATATTCCAATGGACAGAAGCTTTTAAAACGCACCCTTCAAGGTAGACTTCCGTTTAATAAATTTTCTTATCGTATCATCTGATCCTAAGGCGACTAGAGTGTTTAGGAAGGGAAAGTATGTCTATGTTTGCTCGAAAAATGAGTGGTATTTTAGAGATCCCCACAATATTTGCATCCCCTTACTGTTCCATTCAAATCCATCAAAAATAAAAGTCCCAAAAAGCTGTTCATATGGAATTAAGTAGACAACTAGATAAAAACTTGATGGACTGATTCGAATGTAACGTTCGACTCTTCCTTGTTGGCCTTTTCTGTCCGGTGAGTAAGAAACACTCAAAATGTATACAGTGTCTATCCAAAATGATTGAATGGTCTATTTCGAGCATTTTAGTTACTTATATCTGTCACTAACGTGGAAAAATAATAACCTGACTCTGAATGATAACATTTTTAATTGATCACATTCTTGATTGACTCCTCATCGCGGAAAATTCAACATCAGTAAATATTGAAAATTAAATCATTTCTCACATCTGCCGTTCATTTCCGTTTCACCCTTAGACAGTCGGTATGATGACCTCAGCGAACATATCTTTTGTTTCGGGAGGTCAGTTCTCTCCCCAACTCCCAGATGCTTATATCCTGCAATGCATCTGTATTTGAGTGCATATCTGCATACGTACGTCGACATATCTTTATACACACTTATTCATACATACCCAAGTATGTATGACAGACACATAGTTGGGAAAGGCGGTAAAGATTTTTCGCAGAAAGCGTTCAAGCCCACACCACTTATTCGTTTTGGTCCAGCATTTAGAACGCAACAGCACGTGCGGCCTGTAATTTATCTGTTCGACCCGTTTAGTCAGCAATCCCCGTTAGCATAACTGACATTGTCACGCAATTCGTCTTACTCGAATGTCTAAATCAGCTTCTTGTCCACAAAATTACAAGCTTTCACGATTTAGCGAGCGAAATCACGCCCGCGAACGGATGCGTTTTTGGAAGCAATTTATGGTGAATTTGTAGTCCAATTTTGTCGGTTGACAAATTCTTGTGGTACGCCCTTTGGTTTTAGAAAGGCGAGTCCACGAACTTGTTTATCGCCGGAATTTTCTTTAAATTGACTATATTATCTGAACTCGTAAAACAGACAATTGTCTAAAACGTAAACACCAAGACGGGTTCTTAAACCACCGGAATTTCCTAATGGAAAAGTTATCTTCAATAACAGAGAAAGATTAAATTCGTCGGCGAGTGTTTATGCCACACACACATGGCGACACTTGTCACCAAAAACGGATAACTGAAATCCACTGTAGACTTTCGAGGAATCATCCGGTGCCACTCGTGATGAACTCAATCGAGGATTCGATGCGACTGGATACGATGAGATTTAGCAAGATGAAAAAAAATGTTTTTGTGTGTATGATCGTAGTGCTGTCGTGCTACCGAGTACCGCCAATTTTGAATTCGCTAACGTTCAGTCCATTTGCTTCTAACAGTTTGGTGGATGTATTTTTGTTTTTACTCACTGATAAGAACAGCAAACCTTACGCCGATTGCCAATAATAATTTTGTCTTTTTTAGAAGATACATGAACGCAAACTCTGCACTATTATTCTCCGCTGTCTAACAGAACATGCCTCCGTTATATATATTCTGTATAAACTAAAAACTGTTATACTATGCACAGTCCAAAGCCAATTCACGAGCATCTTAGTTGATGTACATAATAGACTTATCAACAACCCAATCTCAGCTTGTTCTGATGATCATTTTTCCAAACGCTCCTGGTCCATCAGTGTATTAGTTTCACATATAAACGATGACTCACGACAGACCGGCGTGCATGTTTCAATGCCTTTCTCGTGTCGAACTACACACTGCCTATCAAGAGAACGTCAGTTTTTGTGTGTTAGATCACGTCTGGTTCTGTGAACGTCCTTACAAGCAAAATTTTGCACCGGAGAAATAATTCCTTCCTATGAAAAAGGCTAATAACTCTTGGAAATATAAACTTTCGCTTGTTCGTTTGCAAAATTACATTTCCCTATGAGGCAGCTCTTTTGCTTGAAATCGAACCGCTATTCCACTCTTTTGTTTAAGTTAGGCTGATTCCATGATGCACACCTTCGACATACTTAGTTACACACCTGCTGTATATCCAACAAACTGTTCCGCAAAACACTTTTTTGTTTGGGTAGCTCTACAAACAACTTGCACCTCTCCAGAACTATTTAAGCAACTCTCGAGACGAGTTTCTGATCAGTTTACATTCGACATGTATCTGGTCAAACGGTGCTTACTGTCCTTCTGGTGGTTAGCTGATTGTAACTAGTAAAAATAAAATTTCTATCATGTGAGCGCACCAAAGAGTGTTTTCAGTTTTCAAACACTTCACGAAAATGAGTACAGATCAGAACAATTGCACGATCTTATGAATAACATAAACGGTATCAGGAGGCCGCAACAACAAAAGAAATCATAGAATCATTTTAGCACTTATTTCTTCTATAAAGATGAGGTGTCTATAAAAATTGGTAGAATCGAACGAACGCATCAAATCCTTTCTACCTGGAACTAGTTACAACCATCTGAAATACCTTCTGAAAACTTTTGTTTATCAGTGAGAGGATAGGTTGAATCCGACAATATTTTCCTAGCGCTTTAAAACACTAAAAACAAAAAGTTTGACAAAATAATCACAGAGAATCTTGGTGTAAAGTAGTAAGTGACCCCCAAAAATTTTGATCCTAATGTCTTTGAACTACAAACGATTAAAAAGCAGCTGCACCGTTCATCCACAGGGGGGCACTTGCCTGCATCGGTAGAACAAATGATAGATTGTTGTCTGGCCCCCAAAAAACTGTAGGCTTCGAGTTTATCATTCTCATTTTGTGACTAACGCTGGTTTTAGTTATTCCATGGGTTCGGGTCATAATACGCTTTACTTTAGCACCCGGGTCCTTAAAGGAAAAAACTGGTGAATGAGATTAACCGCTGACTTGAGAAGCTGGTTGATCACTTATATTCGGTCTCTAAACGGCAGTTAGCTTCACTGTGATGAGCCGATCACACTTCGGACAAGCCGTTTATTTAGACGAATAAAGCAATCCGAGTAAGTTTATTATGCTCGAAATAGCATTGTCTAAACTTTTGACGAAAAAACGTCACCACAAGATAGCACAGATGTCACATTAAGTAAAAAGCATAGGAGAGTGAAGAAAAACGGCACAGAAGACTATGCTCTCAAGACTGTCAGGTATAGTGTTAAGCAGTAGTAAAACTTTACAGGTTAAATGGATAGATTGTGTAACTTTTCATAAAGTCGATGGAAGTTCCGTATTTACCAGTGGGTTTGTATGACAGCAATATCGCATGTCTGACACGTTACCCATAAATGTCGCGAATGATGAGATAGGTAACTAAACACAGATCTCTTATACCAGATGCTTTGTAAAGAGTATTACATAAAAGCTGATGAGCTGTGTTCAGTATAATCGCTCTCTCTTCGCAACTACTCTGAAATGTCTGGTGCGGCGTTGGGTGGCCCCATACGTTTCGTGATATTTTAAGTTCATCTATTGTCTTGCAATATTTTCCTTAACACACAGCAAACAGCAGAACTCGCTTCATCCATCCGCACATCGGCACCACAGCTAACCCTCACACTCACTGCATTCGAAAGCGTAATGTTGTAGACTCGAGGTTCATGGATGATGAGCCAGAGAAGTCAAGTTACAACAATGTGAAAAGGTACTGCTGAGAGTGGCTGACCCGCCCCACTTACCAAAATGTGATTGATCGGAAACGTGATATGTATATAACAAGAGCGGGAGAAAAATATGCTAGCTTGACCTTACAACGTAGCTGATGATATCCGTCTACCATCAAATTGTACGAGCACAAGATGGTTTACTGCAAGTTCTAACGAGAACTGTGCAGCTGAATACACAGTTTGGCCTCAGAAAATAAATGAACGCAAAGTGATTTCTGTTCAATTTTTTCTACTCGGTGTATCCGTTCACTAAGAAAACACATGTACATCTTGAGGAAAGCAACGTTGAAAAGACATCAGCTTAACAGACAAACAAGTAAAAAACCACGGCATGATTGACAGTGAAACCATTTGTTTGAATCAGTGATGTTCGGTTTGGTTTTCCATCCACAAGTAGTTAAATTTTTCATAAGGTGTTACAGATTTACATAAAATCGTGCAAGATGTGAACTCAGCATTTTCAGATAGTTGATAAAATGTCACTGGTTCATGTGATGTACTGTGGGTTAAATTAACCAGATGATGATTTAAAAAAATTTGCTAAGCATTATTTCAGAGGGATTGATGAGTTTTCATCCGGACTGTTTATTGTACAAAATTTTTTAGTGGCCAGTAGAGTTTATTGGACCATTCACAGTTGCAAATGAAACGTTTTTGCAGACACAAGTTAATGGGAGTGAAAACACTGGGGCGCATTTCGGCAACACTACAGTAGAGCAAAGCGATCTTTGTGCGTGTGTTTGTGT
>LUCH01002047.1:55812-72856 GCA_013368495.1 Paragonimus heterotremus
TTGTTATCATCTTGCAATTTTTCAAAAACAATCAGACGTGATCCTTTCATTCACTAACTAACACAGTTTACCGCGTGTGTACTGCACCTTTTCAAATATTTTGGCATTGACTTCATAAGTCACCTATTCCCATTACCTCATGTTTCTAGTAAGTGGTATATCATAGCTTCCTGTGCATTTACAAGTATGAGTACACTTAGTGACGTTGTTTCATAAAAGTGTCTTGGAGAAACAAAACCTGGACTGTTTCGTAGATGTTCTGGATACCTACGCTACTGGTACATTTCTCACCCATCACCATACCACACCGACAAGAATTACAAGTATTCAATGTAGAAATAGAAGACTGAAAAACTGCTTTTAAAATTTTGCTTACAGATCTTTTAATTTTAGGTTAAACAATGATTCTAGTTTAGTTGGCTCATTTGTGCTCGTTTTATCCTCCTCCTTCATACAAATGAACTAGGATATTCTGCAGTACGCACTCACTTAAGCTTGATTGCTTGATACATGATAGTTTGTTTTAAACCTTTGTTTATTCAGCAATTATGATGTTCCGCGACTTTCAAACTCACTGTTTTAGATGTTTTTTATGTCCATGTTTTCCCTCGGACATTCCAGCACAGGTTCGAGGCTCAACTGTATAAATCTTCTAAAGTTCGTCACATTAAATTTTCATCTGGATTTTTTGTTAAAATCCCATTTACAGAGTGTCACACAACCCAAGTTACGATACCATAATATTACGGAACGCACGATCGTAAAGAACAGCGAGACAAAAATCTAGTATACTAATTCATTTGACTTTAAACGTATAACCAACGTAACTCAAATGTACACTTAACTGGATGTTCTTTTGACGCGTCATGTTCTAAAAAACGTGATAGAAAAATATGATTATGCGCACTAACATGCTTTGTTCCTTATAAGAAACTATCCTCAATTAATGCCATTTGCTTTATGTTTACTTATATCACTTACAAGTACTTGCAATCTAACAAGCTATTACAATGGTGATGGCTTAATTGTGTTTGTATGGACCAAATTGGAACTGCGATTTTTATCATATTTATTTAACACACTCAGCTTAAATTATTGCCAATTTGTAATCCCTATGAATGATAAGAGGCGTTGCAGAGTTGTGCATGAATGTTTCGCATTTACATCCAATACCTTCTTGTTCTGACCACCTAACCACAAATGTGTAAACGACGCCCAATCGAGTTTGATAGCTAAATTAAATGTGATGTAGTTTTTATCAGTACTCATTTTGTAACCTCTGGTAAATTTACAGCAACGGCATCGGACGTACGGGGGTATTTCTAGCTCTGTCAATCGTACTGGAACGCATGCGTTACGAAGGTGTTGTGGACATGTTTCAAACCGTCCGAATGTTACGCACCCAACGAACGGGGCTTGTCGAGACTGAACAACAATATCAATTTTGTTACAATGCTTCCCTAGAGTATTTGTCCTCATTTGATCACTATGCAACATGAACGATACCAAGTAACTTTGTCGACAAACGTACATTGAGTACACTCCCCTAATCGAGTTATCCCTTATTCAAAATCTTGAGTTATTTTATCATTCAAGTCCGGTGGAAATAAATTAACACAAAATTTGCTTCCATTTGTGAATATGGTAAGCATAATTCACATCGTTTGTAATGAGCTCTTCCGACTTCAACACGAATTACGTTTCGCTAAAATTAGACCCAAATTTCTCTCTAATTTTCGTGGACCACAGAATTGGTTGTGCAATCTTATCCACTATCCCTATACCCTTCATCAAATACTCCATTTTAATATTTCAACTGATGTGAATTGGTCTAATAAATTTTCTACAACTATCGAAAACGGACAGCAAATCTTACTGAAAGAGTTTCGGTTGTACACATGTAAAAATTATCCACGATTATCTATTCGCTTATTTATTAAATTAGACTAATGGTCTTATTTATGGATGGTTAACAGACAATTTTTTTCTAGTTCTTGATATTCATTTGTATGCAACATGTGTGTACAGATATAAAAACTTTATGAATACATTAACCTTGGCTTATTTTTGGTATCGGATTTCTTTAAAAGTACGCAATCATGATAACATTAAACCTGCTGAGGTAGAAAGACTTGTTCGTCTGTGGTAGCAAAGGATGTCAAAATTATTAGGCCGGTGATCAACAACAACTTCGAGAAGAATCATGTGTTGGGTTTTATTCGAAAGCAGTAGAGCATTCTTTGCGTAACAAAATTCGAATGTCCAGGAAAGTTGAAAGGTATCTGATTTCCGTAGATGTGTCGTTTGCTATAGAACAGCGATTTTTCACACCATTTAAGTGGAATCCAAATTATGACTACCTACTTTAACATAAAACAGTTCTGATGTTAAAACTGGATATTAAATATCAGTGACACATACTAGGTTTTCTGGAGCAAATAGTTTCTATTACATCTGTTCAACCGTTTCTTGAACTGTGTCAATTTGTTGAATGCGATGTTGACAGTTCAAGACAAGATTACACCATGAACATTGGTTGATGACTGCTTGTCTCGACAATGTAGGTTGGTTTAGTCAAAACCATACTCTACGCAAAGTACAATTATTAAGAAACCAACAATCCGTTTGTGACGGAACATTAACAGTTCGATTTTGCATCGTTGGCCACCTACTAAAGGACAATCCAGATAGGTATATGCAGGATGGCTGTTGGCAACAACGGTTTCGTATAAGTAAAGGAGAAAGCCTAATGATTATAATCAACACAAGCTGATAGTATGAGCTCTAGCTTCTGCTCACACAACAACCGTTGTCTTTGTTTCATCAATAGGAATTTACCGACAGCAGACAATTTGAAACTGACGCAATGCAACAGAAAAATGAGGAAATTGATTGAGTCTATCGTACGTCCTGCCGCCAGATCTTCCTTCTCGATTGATGATCCAAGACTGTTCGGTCGTCTACGTCAATAAATGCACTAACCACTTAATCAGATGCTAGGGTATTCTTTGACATCGATATCGACCCTTTGTGTCACAAATTTCCTAAAACTGTAAGCAACGTACAGAACGTAATGACGCAATGAGTTCCATTTACTATCTCAGGACTTACTCTGTGGGTTGAAACCAATCGATGCAACTGAGTAGCTTGACTTGTGTTACTCGAAGTAGTTTGAAAGGTATGACCCAGTACATTCGTGCGATTATGCATTCTGAAGTGCAGTTTGGAAGAAACCTTTTTTCATAGCGTTTACTACCTGCAGACGGCATGAATGTCTGGAAGATTTTAAAAATATTCAATCACATCAGTAAACCAGTTTATATTTCTTTCCAGATGCCTGACAGACATCTACGCAAATCGTGTGAACAATCTTAAACACTGTGTTTTATAGGATCACGTTTGGAAACGGTGTCATCAGTGTCATATAAGCTAACAAGTATCCATTACTTCGGGTGGCTTCACGATCAGTAATAGTGGCAATATCCTATCATGACGTCTGACTGCAATACAATCGAAAGCTATTGGGTTACCAGTAAACCCGGTCTCACATATAAGGTTTACACTTGGAAGGAAAGAAGTAAACATGTTATGCAATGTGCGAACTTATTCATAATCTATGAGAGACAACGGGTCCTAAACACGAGATTCACAGAATGTGTTTACAACAAGCCAGCCCGAACTCTAACCTTTGATCACTAAGTTAAAAATATCCGTCAACAATGGACTTAGAAGACTTCTGTTTGCTGCAAAATCGACATGCCTAAAAACAAAACATTTAATCTGAAACACTGAGTTCCCTTGATCCAGTTCATCAACACGGCAAAAAGACATGTTGAGAGATGTTAACATTTCGTTTATTCTCGTCGATCGCGTACATAAAACCAATGATCGTATATAAAAAGGCGTATGGCAACAAGAACGATAACTGAACATGACGCACATTAACGAATCAAGATCACTTCCAACCGTCGTGACCGGCCGATTAACATCATTCACTATGTTGTTACGAAATCAAGACTCAAAGGTTCTGGTAGTCATAGAAACCATATTAATCAATTAGGATTGGCCGCTTCTTCGAGCGAAAAAAGTGCTGACGCTATCCGTACCACAGAAAACAACTGTGACAAACAACTGTTTCCGACGGTTCTTCAACAATGATCAGCAGTGGGGAATTTTGATTTTCATGTAGATTGAACTTCAGTCACAATTGATCGCACGGACTTTCCAGTCGGATCCTTCCGAAAAGAAGCACTAGAGCCGAGTTCCTCTCTCATTAAAGCTCTTCAGTAGTGCATGTCCTTCCCACTGCCGGGACTAGAACTCTGGTCACGCTTTCACGAGGCCATTATGTTGACCACTGAGCGATTAACCTCACATGGAAATGCGACAGTTGCAACCAACTGTGGATGATATTCATACTATATGAACTTGTATTTACGTATCACTATTATACTACTTATAAGTAGCCCACCTACTTACGTCAATTTCAAAACAATGGCTACCTTGTTTGAATGCAACCTTGACTTCAGGTTGAAAACAGTTCACAGTATGGGTAATGAGAATCCCCAAAATGACTGGGCAATCTAACAGTCAGATAATTGTGGCAATGTCTGCTTAAATGCGCAATATCAAACCTCTGTGGATCTCTTTATCAGTTATCACTGTTTTGAAGACTCCATTTGTTTTCCCATCTAACGTGACCAAACGCTATGGCAACATTCAAGCACTTACAATCCTATGGTGTTATTTTTTTGCAATTCCATCATAAGATGCAATGGCAATTATATGCACGTTGAGACAATTATGAAAAAATATGCTCCTTTCATAATTTAGAGTTCGTCAAATCTTTTGTTTATTCACGCACACTGTTGATTCCATCCATGTCCGATTAGTCTGCCACATATTTCGCCACAAGCGGCTTGTGATGACTCATTTATACCTCCAACTGGGCATCCTATATCTGGTGCAATTCAGAAGCAAGAGAGTGTCTCCGAGAGTTTTTATGTACAATCTGCGCTCTGGATTGTATGTCGATTAATAAGTTAAATTGAACTTTCTACCTCTATGAAACAGAACTGATAAACTCGCTAGTGAAATTTCGGAACTAAGCAGACAAAAAGAAGGAATCCACAGTAATATTTATGATAGTTCGTAAGTCTTCAGGGTAGTCCATAGGAGTAGAATGATTTGGGAAAAATGGATCTAGTAAAACCTCCAGAAAAATTTCAGAAGAGAAATCTAAAGATTGGTGAAGGTAGTAATTCAATTATACATAGTTATGATAATAGAAGATATTGTTAGGGTGACTGGAATTCTTTATTTCAGTCAAGTTGTAGACATTAAAATGTGGCTGAGTAGTTATTGGCAGCGCTTCTGCCATCACTTATTTAACGATTCACGATGGATTCCTCGATAAATTATCATATTCGTCGCATCGTACAATGGTTACGTCGGTACATCATCAGTTTCCACTTAGCACAGTCCTCATCGATTCACCTACGTTAAGATGTCGCTTATTGAACTGCCGCATTCTCAGTCGACTCGTATGGTTGCTTTTAGACCAACAGCATGTAGCTTACGAACTCCCAACTGTTCTGGAAGCACATATTTCTAAATTTTTTCGTTTATCCATCTTGTTCACATATCCTAGCTATCAAAGCAGAGTGAGTATCAACATGGCTTCCAGTCCGTCGACTTTAGAATGGCGAAGTTCTCGTGAGTTTGAAAGGCACCATCATCCAGCGTACCAGTAAATTCGCTTCAACTCTCGAGCTGAAGTTACTCCAGCAACGTCTTTTGATGCGGACGCACCTAAAGATATCACTACTTACGGGGGTCCGTAGATCGTGTTTAGCAGTAAAGTCATACATGCGATCTATGAAGCCTTTTACGTCTTCTTACATACGGATAGGAAGAGTTACTGTAAAACGTCGTTTCCTGGCTGATGAAAAATGGGCACGGATTAACTTTAGACTGGTGCAGTCACTCATGCTAAATAATTCAAATACCGCAGAGTTGTAACTTGTTCGTCTGGCTCGAAGGTGCTTTTGTGTCGGAAGTGAAATTTTATCTATTGAAGCACTGACCGATTACCTACAGGCTTGTTCTGAAACTATGAATGTCGAAGTACTAAAAAATAGCAGTTGTAATTCGCTGAAATTTCAACTTTCTTTGTGCCTAAGGTGCACAGTCATCCGCATACATCAGTGGTCTAATGGCTGACCGATGTAACGAATATTTATTACGTTATTATTATTATCATTAATGATATTAAGCGTATTATATTTCGGAACGTCAAACAGTTAAGAAGACTATCTTTCCTGTACACTGCCCACACTGCCGAATAATGAATGCGAGTAAGACACGTAAACCAGGTACACTCCTAGTTCAGATCGAAGCAGTCAGAGATCAGTTTGTAAACCAGTACTCGCAGCATCACATCCGCCAGCAAAAACCATAATTAAACCCACATATTTATGTGTAAGGCAATATTCCTGCGACACTGTCCGACCGTCTGGTTTACCAAAACATTACAGGAAGAGGATTATGTGGTCTTGTGTACACAACCGGAAGATCTCATGTGGATCTGGTGAAAACACTTTGGAGGCTCAGTGAATCAGCCTGTTACCAACTACTGGGTGGTTAAGAATAACCTGTCAGGGCAAGCTATCAAGTGGTCGGTTGCTTTTGCCCAGGATCTCACATAAATGTTGGGTTCGACTTAACATTTGAAATGGAAATCCGATTCCCGAAGCAATTTCTAGAACACAAGTAATATATTCTGGAGTCTGCTCCATTCCAATGGGTTCATTATATCTTGAAACAGAAAACAGTTCATCAGGAGCTCGGAAATACTCTCATTATGTTTTCATTCGGAAACAAAAGAAGCGAGTAAAAGACTAACAACTATCGGGGGATCAGTCTCCTCGGCTATGTTGAAATCGTTCTTGCAAAAATCCTGTTCAGTGGACTTACTGTGGAAATCTTGGAGGGAAATAATCCCGAATTATGTAGATTCCTTATCTGCCACAGTAGTATTGACATGGTGTTCACTTCTCGATAACACTAACGAACATTTGAGTATGTGAGCAGAACTGCAAATGGTACACATCTAACCATTGTTGGTGAGGTTCGTGCTCAAGGCGACCTTTGACTTCGGTCACTGCGACAGACTACTCTGAAAACGTATGTCGCCGACTGTGTGTGTGATTTCTGACTTAACTGTACCGTCTACTGTGGGTACCAGATTGACTGAATAGCAATCAGCAATGACAATTCACAACCGTTAACAAGTGGAAAATTCTAAATCACCAAAAAATAATTTCTCACTAAAATAAGAGCGATATTCGGGTTCAGTATCTCTTAGCTGATTTCAAAATCCTGATGCTTAAGATGCAAATATGTGGTTAAGGTTTTCGGCAGGCTTTAGTCGTGAAAACTGATTGACGAAGCGATGGAGCATCTAAGATCTTCAGTAAGGCTTTGGACACCAGGTTATCGTAAATCCATCTTTCCAACACCTCAGTGGAAAAGACGGTCAATGAATGAGATAACTAACATTTGGTGTGGTTAGCTAAACAGGCCTTAATATAAAGCAGCATATGTCACAAGTGGTAACTTCGAGACCATCTTAGTAGGATGAAAGTATCTGCTTGAAAATGATGTTCAACATCATTATTGAGTGGTTGACAGGTTCCAACGGGAGCACTGCTTTTACCGGCAATACACCGATTAGGATGAAATGGATTGAGGTAGGTGTTTTTTATTTCTCGTGTACTCCGCATTTGGATTTATGGACAATAGGTGAATACGACCAAAGCTGTTCTGTTTATACTAACCAGTGGGTGCGGATCTTTTTTTGTTACTAAAAATACTTCCGCTTTGACCAGAAGTCAACAACAACGCGGCAGGTTGCACTCGCGCATGTCTTAAAGTCTGTTCTATACTAACAAAACTAAAGCGGTTCAATATATAACATCAGTTCACAGAGTCTTGACTCTCCGAGTTTGTCGTCAGACTGTTTAGTTGCGCTGTAGCTCGGGAAAATTTAGAAATTCTACTTTCAATTATTATCGTGCTATTATCGAATGAAAAATGGCGTTCAGTGTAAACTGTGTTCGCACAATCAGACAACACTTTGTATTTTGATACCGTACTTCGGTAATATGATACAGAGGGACAAATACCACTAAATACAAGTGACTATAATGTTAGTAGAAACTGTACAAACAGTGGCTAATTATGATCACAGTAAAGGGAGCTTTGTGAGTAACAAATTCAAGAGGTTCAGTAGTTGCTAATGTCAACGCCCATCTCTGCTTTGTTACTGGAGGTCGGAATAGAATACTCACAGAACAAACCAATTATTTGCTATGGAGCACACTTATAAATTGTGTCGACCTTCACTTGTGCATAAATTGAGACATTTTACCAAACGACTCGCGAGGTTTGTCCTGAGGGAGAATGAATGCCTTTAGTTTTGAGGTAGAAATTTAACTGTATCTGTGTCCGAAGGAAATAAAAACAGCATACAAAATTTACCACCTAGTATTTTGATCTTTTTTGGCATACTTGCTGAACAGTAGATATTACAACGACGGATGCTTCATTATGCTTGCTATCAAAACCCTGTTTGCGATAGAAATATTCTTTAAAATTTATATATCATCTTAGTACATGGTGTAAAAAATCCACCAGGCATTTATTAGTTTGTGGTTTATTTCCTCTTGTAATAAGATATAACGATATTCAAGTGTAGATTTCCCATCAACTGCTTCGGCCCTACTCGTACTTCTGGTTAAAATAGTGTCCGCGTCGTTTTGGGACGGTTGATTCTAGGTTTTTTTAATATATAACAAGTGCTTACAACTAATATATTCTAAGGTCTCATTCATGTTTACATCAACTTATCATAATCTTAGAGTTCTATCACAGGAAGTTTGTATGGCATTATAGTTATTTCGCGCATTGTGTGTTCAATGTTAAGTAAGATTGATGTATAAAGGTGGATTAAGTTTAAAAGAAAACCGTAGGCTGAATCGTTGCCGTCATGTTTGTCTTAGACTGAAAAATGGTTTTGAAATTCTCCATTCCACTATGAATAGGACCAGGGTGCATTGTTAAAAAGTGCATTCTGTGGGAAACAATTTTTTTTCGAACGTTGCCGCTCTGTCCAGACAAAATTGACCACCGTTATGATTGTCCTACGAATACAAACGGGACAGTACTTAGTTGCAACTATACAAAGAAGTGTATTTTAAAAAAAGAAAACTTGCTTGGAAATAATACTTCGCTTGTGAAAATATACAACCTCTTTCACACCGTCACTGAAATAGATCAATTCAGCGTTAATTGCGATATTGAGAATTGTGCGAGGAGATTGAAAACTTATTTCAACACGTACAAAACCGAAAGTAAAAAACGAACATCCAGTGCAAGTCAGACCATCAATCGCTCCCGTAGTTTATATAAGCACAGGGACAAAATTTCCACCTAGGATTCCAGTTAAAGGTGAATGGCATATAATCGTAAAGGATGTACCAGATTACAACTTCAGTAGTTACCGACCATGTTATTAACAAACAGTGAGCCAGAGTGTGAGTAGGATAATCGTATGTGCTAGGGTCTAGTCATACAGTCCGAGGTGACATTACTAAGATCTTAACAAATCACCACCGATGGTGGCTAGGCTGAATCAACTGCGAAAGACGAATAGGATGTGGTGATCTTCACAGGAATTCGGTGTGGATAGAATAAATGTTTAAGAGTTTGTAATGCGCAGAGATGCACTACAGATTGTTGGAAATAAGTATTCGAAAGGTCAGTTGTAGATGTGGCAAAAAATATCTCTTCATGAACTTTGAAACTACAGGATGAAAATAAGTGACAACAGGATACTGAATCAATTTTCTTGGACAACGACAGCTAAGATGTCTGTCTTCAAGTCAACGCGCCACATGTTATGTTAGGTTCAGCTGTTTTGCAGCGATGAATTCCGATTATGCAACATTAGAACACCATACCTCAGCGTGGTGGATTAGCTGAAGAAATTAAACCGATGTGTTATATTTGATCCCTTTTACAGACAACATATTCGCAAACATCTACGCCTTTTCGTATATTCCCATGACTACGCCGGTTGTAAGATAGAAAGTACGGGCAGCTACATGAAATTAATAAACTCATGAAATGTCTTTAGAACGGCTTTGGAAGATATAATCGTCCCTGATACTGAGGAAAAATCAGTAAATAACACGAAAAGAGTTAAGGAATCCGTCCGAGGACGTCGTGGCAACCGGTTCCATTTAACCCGGTGGTGATTTTCCATAGTGAATGTAGTAAATATTTCCATTGTTAATGTAACTGTTTTACGAGTTTTTCGCTCTATCTGTATACAAGAATCCGTTGCAAGAAAAGATGTCATAATCTGAATAGGTCAAACACCGCAGCAATTAAGCAGGCTGACCAATGAGCAAATTTGTCAATTTAACCTATCTTAAATAGTGCAGTATGTTCGAAGTCGATAAAACACATGGATAAAAACATCCAAATAAACATAACCAAAACGAGCAAATATATGTGAGCTTGACATCAGCAACTGAACTCTAACAAGGATTAAGATCAACCCGTGACAGTACTCATAGAGATTTAAGGCAACGGAGAGCTCGGCAACCAAACAAATAAAAAATAAATATACTTCGTGGCTGAAAACGTTTGTCTCCGCACCCGGCACCCTAGTGAATTGTGTTCGTCCCAGGACAATCAACATGAGAATTGTACACCACAGGTTTTTACCTTTGGCTGCATTATGTCCATAGGTCCGGAATGAACTACAATACTACAATACAACGACAGACTGAAAATATGTGCTTTATTCATTGGATCATTACTATATAATCAAATGACCATCAAGCTTCAAGGACCATATCGTCATATAATTAGTGGATTTCTTGTGCCTGTTATTACGATACAGTCATATCAATGCTAATAAGGTTCTGGACAGAGTATCAACGAATAACGTATAAGTGCTCACAAAGGAGGTTTAAAAAATGCGTCTGCTCTTCTGAATATCTAAAAAGCCGTATCATATACCTGATGTAAGGTTAACGGTAACTAAAGAGATTAGCATGAACGACAGTGGACAGACATTAGAACGTAAAGTTACCCATCAACCGCCGATAGAAGCGAACTCTATCCCTTGACCATAATAATAATAATAATAATAATAATAATAATAATAATAATAATAATAATAATAATACAAATGATGCTAGTGCTGGTTGTAGTGACGTTTATGATGGCGATGGTCACGATGGCTACGGTAGTGTCGATCGGGGTGACGTTTGTGGAGGTTGGAAGTTTGGAATTTAAGGTGGCGGGACGTGTCACACTGTTACTGGCAGTCTTGCAATAATAACCATTGGTCGTTGGATGAATCAAAACATGTATTATCCAACTGGAGAGCTCATATTTGCACCCATCAGTTTTTTGAATCATAATTCTAACCAGCCTTTTAACGAGATTTCCATTTATGTTTTACAGACACCCCCAACCCGTTTCTCCCTCAGCGTTTGGTACTGTTTCTTATGGGTCTTCTTCCCTTGCGCCAGTTTCACTTAGCAACGGTTTATTCGATTGATCATATTCCCTGTAATTCGCAGAGTTTTGGATTTTTATTATTACAACATCTTCGTTAGAACACTCCATTGTATACGTTTCTCTCGCATCTCCCAATGAACCTCCCATTGCACTCAACTCTACTTGTTCTGCATAGGCCCAGGTGTTACATCTGAATGTCTGAAAGAAGCACAATGATTCATGTTTTCACAGCAAACGAACGCCAAAACAAATGTCAGATCGACGGGACACCCAGGCAAATCATGTATCAGTTATCTGCGCGGAAAGTAATAAGCATCTCTCAACATGTGCTGTCGTAAATTGCTTGCTCGATGACATTGTGATATTTCTCTATCGGATTGTTATCAAGATAATGTTTTCATCGATCTGCGAGTGGTCAAAGATGCATTCAGAAACGGAACAGACTTCCAAATTACTAGAGGACCGATCGGAAACTAATTGGAGAGTGTGAGTTTGTATGATTGATGACGGTTAGGAATCGATACTTCCATTACGCCGAAAGCATATCGGACTCGTGATAACACAGTCCGATAGGGAAATATCGCATTTTTAGTTCGTCCATTCTCAGTCACCGATGCATGCCGATTCCCAGCTCAGTGTTGCCTATCATGCACAGAGATGTATAGTGACCTGGACCTATTCCGGTTTGCTTGCTGTACGACGTGTAAAATTTTCCCCAAAATCCTAATTCACATTACACTTAGAATCGAAAGGATTTTTCCCTGCCGTCTGCTTGCTATGTGTGGACGCATTTGTTTGTTTGCATGCTTGTCGGCCTATGTGTGCCAACGACGCCAAACACACTTCTGGTTTGCTGGCGCGCTCGACGTTCGAATCCTGAATCTCCCCAGCTCTTTTCGCGTATCGGCGTCATTTAGCGTTAGTCGAGACCCATTGTGACTGTTGTGTGATATACGTTGGATCTGTCAATTGTTGGTATTTTTACTTCGTCTCTGGTATTTGTTTCGTACACCTGGGAAGCGTCAGTTTAGTGCACGCTCGCACTAAAAGTGACATCAGCCAGGTGTTATCGATCGTGGACCGTGGTAGCCGAAACGCTGGAAGAATGGGGCCGAGCGACTTCATCATGAATGCGCGTACACCCTCGTGCCACCCAGTCTGGCTGTGGCTGTAACGGTGTTTTGTGCCTGTTCCTTCACCCGATTCGGCTAGTTCGTTGAATAAGCCCTTTGGCTCGGACTCTGGATTTGGGGTGATTACGGCTAAACAAGCCTGCCTTTTGCTCTTTGCTAATTCCAAGCCGTTCCACTGACCGTACACGTTTGTAACGACCTTCAGCCATTGTTGTATCAACGGTCTACCAATAGCTGCGTTCAACGAGGCTTAATTGCAGGTCTCATCTGCGAGGTCCAACACCGGTACGAGGAGGCCCCCATATACCACGCCAAAATGGGGCCATGTCTTAGTGTCTAGCCCACCCGCGAAGGATGCATAGGGGCCTGGCTGTGCTAGGGCATGTTATCCGAACTGATTGTGAGAGTGTGGACTAGCGACGTCAGCGTGTCATGCATGAGAGCGCTTGTTCCAGTAAGGACGGGAGCATGTGACCACTGCGTGCCGTGGGAAGTTAGCACTACAGGGTGGGGTAGGAGCATCACAGGGACTTTCGAGTACGAAGGCTTACCCTGATCGAGTCGGCTGAACGGACGTGGCCCAAACGCCACAGCAACACGGTGACACATGGCGCACGTCCCATTCGGCTCATGTGACAGCACCACCACCCAGTGGTCGCGACTGCGACTTGCGGCATTCGCTAGGACATGTCTCCGATTACGATGTGGGGGAAAGTAGGCAACACGGAACCAGAATACGTATAGTGAAAACATGACGTTTCTCTAAAAAACAAATAACCGAGGGATAATGTAGAGCTGAATTCATATGTAAAAACACTCCGCAAATTACAGTAAAACTATGTATCGTGTCTTTGGATGATCTAAGCAGCTGTTACTGTCGCTGATTCGATTACAGCCGAAGTTAAATCATCGAATCTGCCAAACTACTTACTGACGTTTGACGTTCCGCTGATGAACCTCATGAGAGCATTAATACCATGCACTGCAAAATTTTTAAGCGACTTATGGCACGGAAGTCTGTATCGTAAGAACCAAGTACGGTGATCGAAAGAAAACCAGCGTACGTTCCTTCAGGTAAACTATGCATTTAATCCAAAAGTGATATTTTAATATGAGTCCACAACGCCACCAGTTTGGGAACAAGTAAACGTTAATTACAGAACACATGATTTTTAGTACAAAATACCGCTTTTGTATTTTCGTTCGTCTGACACTCGGTAACGTGACCAATTATTGTTTTTTTTTGTGCCTATACAATACAGTAAGATCCGTTTGAATGTGGAACTCATATTGACAGACGTCACTTCATCATGATTATCAGATTCCCTGAGTTTGTTAGAAGTGATGGTGCTGAGCAACTGTATTGCTCAGCAGATTTATGTTGCTTTTTTGACTTATGCTATATTTTGTGATAAATTTTTCACACATAAATCTTAACAAACAAGACCTGGAAACACAACGCACAAATACATTAAGAACTGGTTTCGACACATCTCGCAGATTATACAGCACAGCTAAAATGAACCACGGCCTTCGAGCTGGAACCAATTATCAGACTAATGGCATGGAATAACCAATGACTGTTATCGCACATGGCAAAGAAGCGCGGTGATAGTGGTACCCAAGCTGGAGCAATTCTAAAGGGGATGAAAATCTACCATGAAACACCGATGGAGAAGAAGATGATTTTCGGTTAAAGAATTACTCACAATGGTAGGCTTTCATTTCTGGCCGTTAGTCAACCACCAATTTCTGCTACGTCATTCCAACGAAGTAAGCTGCTTCTTAACCTCACAGAAAAATTAAGTCTGCTGAGCTCTTACATGCAATCTGAACTACACCTTTAGCTACAAAACGGTATCATGCAATATAGAAGCTCCAAAATGGATTCATCACCAGTAACCCGATATCAGTCGTAACAGTTGCCTTCCTTCGAGAATGCCAATTACCAAATGTGTTGGCAGAATTCATGGATATTAGGCTGCTTTACCTTCAGACATTCGAGTGTTCTGCACCAAAGGACAATTTAATGGTCCCGATCGTATCTATTGGCTTGAATACTTGTGATCGCCTCCGCTCCCACGATCCAGTCCAGGTTCATACAATGTCTCCATCAACAGCCTGCGCGCAGTAATCCAGAACATGCGCTCAAAATTGGCAGTAGTTTGTAGTAATGACCCAAATGATATTTCCTCATCGACATATCTTCCAATATGCACACTCTCCATTCTTACTGACTCGATTCGCCGTTTGGATCACTCTGAAGTTCCAACTGCGTTAGTGAACGCTGGTTGACCTTTCGAAATACACTCTCACCCGTATTCGTAAATACATCAAACTCACTGTTGGACCATCAACTACTTACTCCAGCGATTCGTCAGTGTGTTCTGCAGTCAAAACGGGCATCCTCTAAAACCCACTAGCTTTTGGTGTATTCGAGATAATATCAACACGCGATCAACTACTAACCATTGGGATATTCACACCGTTTATCCTCGTTGTTCCCCTTCCCGCAGAAACGACCAGACGATGTGCCTACGCGTACATTAACCGTCGCCTTCGGTGTGCGTTTTATCTAAATAAGACTGAAACTGAACATCCAAATCACCAGGTCTATTTGTTTTGCAGTGAACTTCCTAGTGTAGTGAAGACGAACGATCATACTATACCACTCACACCACTACTATTCAGTAGTGAGGCAAGAGCATATATTTTGGCGTTGAGGCAACCACAGGAAAAATACAAGAAGAAATATCGGAGTGCAGCATCGTATGAAATGGCTCTCGGTACATACAAGAACTGAGCATTATGGTCTGTGGTAACCGTGACCGTCTGGGTCCATGACCGCAAGCAGATGAGTGTTTTTGTTTGTCATGTTGAAACGCATAACCAATGTGTTGCCCTCTCGAATGAACAACCCAAGTGTCATTCGCGTTCTTGGATCACAACAATTTGTGCCGTGACCAGGATTGGAGGATGAAGATTCCGTGGCCGCAGCTGTTCGAGAATGGGGATGTCCGGAGTTTCTTGGAGAACTTCGAGGACGTGGTGGAGACCGACTGGGCGAAGCCGGCGGTCCTGTGGATGCTGTTCAAGGGCAGGGCGAAAGCTGCAGTGGAGTTCAGCGATCGTAATATACTACTGATGCCGCGGCTATTCAGTAGCAGGCATATTTTTTGACAACGTACAAGCCACAAGAAGACTGCAAGAAGGATCATCAAGGTGCAACATCACCCATAACAGTCCCAGCTACTCAGTGGAACTGAGCACTGACATCTGTGGTAGCCGAGACTGTCTGAGGCCGAATACTGCGTGCAAATGAGTGTTTTTGTGTCAGGTTTGGTTTACATGCTTAAGCCATGTATTGCTCTGTCGAATAAACAACCCTTGTGCCATCCGCGTTCTTGGATCACAACAAGCGGTTCTGGAGGCGACGCGAAGGGGCCCCGCAAAGCTGGATTGGGCCGCCACAAAGAAGGTGCTGATAGCCGAGTTCGGCGGCCCGGCCGACTGCCACGAGGCACTGTGGCAGTTCAAGGGCGTCCGACTTTGACCAGGAGGCGACGCTCTGGTGTATGCCGTGTTACTGCGGGCAGCGCTGTTAAGAGCCCTACCACATTTGGACCATGGTTCGGAATAGCGTATGCTGACGGACCAGTTCTTGGATGGAATGCCACCAGCAGTCTGGGATCAGCTCAGGGTGGCTCTCATCGCGCACACGATGACGTTGGAACAGCTGAATGATGCAGTTCGACAATTACTGGCAGAAAACCTCCAGACAGTCAACGAGTTGGAGTCAAACGAACAAAGTGAACTGAATGACGTGCGAACCGCAATGGAAAAGTTGACTTAAGAAGTGGCAGCTTTGTAGGTGACGAAGAATGAGAACCGTAGCGACGTCTGTCATAGGTGCGGAAAACGTGGACAGTGGCGAAGAGTTTGCCCACTTGGCGAGAAAAAGCCATATTATTAGCTTATTTTTTGTCTAAGAAGGGGAATCCGATAATAGGAGCATGTGATAAGACGGCATCTCATGTGAAGACAGAAATCAATGGTAGCTCGGAGTGTTGTATGATTGACACCAGGCCCGCAATTTCATTGATTGGGCGGAGGCCGGGAATTGTTGTTCAGCCGTGTGCGATGATCGTTTGAACACTTCGTGGGTTTATTCTCAAAGGCAACGGCCTGACAGAATATGATGTCAGAATCAATGGCCACGTCGATTCCCCCAACGCACGCCAGACTATATTGGGGGCGGATTTTCTTGAACGCGCTGAGGCCGTGATTGATTTGAAGCATGGTAAACTCGTAAC